>JAOPGA020001436.1:0-60029 GCA_026419775.2 Acrasis kona | reverse complement strand
GATCGTTCAAGGATGTTGTCAACAGAGGTACGCTTGGTATTGTAAGATGGGGAGTTGGCAATGTCAAAGCGTCTTGCTGGGCGCCTTTTATCTTCTCAACAAGCTTGCGTTTCTGACCAAGCGATAACCCAAGCTCAGCAAGGTCCTCCATTGTCAATTTCGAGAGCACATAGCCGTCTACATCATTCTTCCACAGTATTTCTGACAGTGTTAAATTATTAACAGAAGATGACATACCAGCTATGGCCAAAAGTCCAACAGATGCAAGCCACAAGAGTACTGTGAATCAAAGATTGTGATTAATGTTGAATGGTCATCTTTTGATGACCGGAATGTTTTTGTTATTTGAATTTGTCTGTCTTTGTTTGTACAAGTTAAATGTTACGCGTGGCTTTGTTTGTAGTTCCAGCAGATTCTTCTATAAAGTTAGTTGCAGAGGAAACCAGAAATCTCAGCTCACAAAATTGTTTTTGCCCTCGAATAAATTGATATCGGGTATTTGTCACTGTTTTGCCCCGTTGAAGGGATTGTTTTGAAGTCTTGGTTGTTTACGAACGTAACATTCTTTTTGGTCGCAGTTTCTGGACCAGAGTGTTGAATGTTCAGCTACAACAAACACCTGTTTAGATTAATTTTCATATTCCTTTATCTTTTCCTGTTGTTATGTTTGGAACATGCATGAAGTGCACCGCGTGTTTCAAGCATTTTGTTACAAATTTGTATTTCGGACCAAAACTGTCCATACAACCGATAATGTACGGAATTCAATGAAGGATTTAAACCAAATGCACTGTGCTCTTCAACAATTTGCAGTCAAATTCTGGAAGATTTTGGTATAAAGTGCTCTTTTGCCTTTACAATGACAAGAGCGAAATTTTGTTTCATAAACAGTTCGTTTTATGCAAGTAGGTTGTCAATTTCATGTAAATTAGACAAACAAAATAAATAAATTTATTTGCTGTATAATTTTTGAGTATTCCATAATTCAACAACACTCTGTCTGTTTCCTTCTGCCGTTTATGATAAGTGGATCCAATACTCGATAATAAATGAATATCGAAGATTGAAGTGCTTTGCAGTGCTGTTGACTCTAGAAGCTTCATATTTTTCAGGAAGATAGAGGGTTCTTCTTTTATTAGCATATTTTGTAAGCAGGAAATCCTTAACAGAGTGCACCTTCCGCAGAAGAGTTTTTTTATTGCTAGAGAAAAACAGTGTTGGCAAGTTCAGTATTGCATTCTTCTGAACTGTCATCAGGTGGAAATCTGCATGTTGGAAATGAGTAATACTGGCCATCGGAGAGGAGCATAGTGGCTGGAATTGTATCGTCTGAGATGTTGTCCTCATAGCCTTCATCCAATGGTATTTGGATGATGAAAGAGCGACCGATTATTTTGATTATACAGATATCACTACATTCATTACTATGGACAGGGACTTGGATGACAACGATTTTTTTGAGTTTGAGGATGTTGAAACCACTGCAATCGACACACCAAGGGTACCGTTTAAGGTAGATCCCAACCGAAAACTGTTAAGCCGAGAAGATCTTGACTTAATTTATTCCAACACATATAATCTTGAGGTCCCGCTTATTGTAAATCCCATTGATCACATGGAACACAGGCTAAAATACATGAGGAAAATGGACTTTGAAATTGAGTATACAACCGCTCCATCATCAAGCACTAAATATGATTGATCCAGAAAAGAAATTGACCAAACGTTCCGAAAGATTGATAAAGAGTTCAGCAGCAATCACTGTCTTCACCAGGTTGATCTTGGACTTTTGTCCGAGTACAGGTGCGACCCTCCCATTTTGAGCGAAGCTCAGCTGAAAGGTATGGAAGAAGAAACCATGCTACTAGAATCAGCGTTAGATTTGAAGCCAAAAAAAACAAAGAGGGGTATTGAAAAAGGAATACATGCTGGACATTGGAGGAGGTACAACAACAAAATTTCTAAAATCAAAGGTACTGACGGCCCGCATGTTCAACGCTGGATTCAAAGGCTCGCACAATTAGGTATTGTTCATCATATGCTTCAATTTAACTTTTTTAGGTGTTTGGGACTCTTTAAATCAGTATTTGTTTGAAAGCCTGTCACCAATGTACGAACATTTTTTGAAAGTGGAAATTACAAAAGGAGACAGTAGGTACTTTGGCGCATTTCAGGCAGTAGCATTAAATTTAAACTTTCGTTGCCTTTTGCATCAAGATTTTAATGACAGCCCTGGGTGTCATTGCATTGTATACATTCGGGTCATACAATTACAAGGAAGGAGGAAAACTAAAATTAAAATGCGTTCATATGGTCTATGTGATGAAGCCTGGTTCTGTTGCTCAATTCAAAAGTCGCTTGATTAAACATGAGACCTCAGAGTACGACGGGGTAAGATATTGCTTGGTTTTATTCGAGACAGGAATTTATTTTTTAAATAAACATTTGTTATGGATACTTTCGTTAGTGTTTGACCTTCAAAACTACCAATCTTTTTAGTTACAAAACGTTCACAGAGTTCGAGTTGCTCGAAACTACCATACAACCAACAATGTACAGAGTGAAGTGATGGATCCAAATCAAATACATTGTGCTCTTCAACAATCCGCAGTCAAATTCTGGAAGATTTTGGTATTATGCGCTTTTCTTCTGTGATGATTACAAGAACCAACACAAGCGCCCTTCGGTACCCATACAATAACACTACACCACCATAACATTGGAATTGGATCCAAAGTAGCATGCACCAGCGATTTCAAACAATCTCATGTTTTGTACGAACAACCGTATAAATAACTACCTCCTTTGTTTTCAAACGGCAGCATACCCACTCCTGCTAATAAATGCTGCACAGTAAACACAAGGCATTTGAACATCACGGCCTTGAACCATGGCCACAGGAATGCATTATGCTCAATGGGATTTAAAAGAATAACAAGCAAGCATACTCCCGCAGGGCTTTCTCGATTTCTAAATTGATGATGCAAAACAGAAGTTGAGGAGTGGCGAACAGAAATGTTTGAGGCTTCACAAATATATCCGCAATAGTTTTATAGTACACAAGCATTTGTAATGCTGGACCTACATTTTAGACAATCAGAAAAGATGAACACAATAAACATTGCCATTTAATTAAGATATCCACTGTCCAATGCTCACCATTTCACCATACACTCGACATCTAGGCGGTAATGGTGGCAGTATCACGGTTTTCGATTTAACTTCAATATAAAATTGATAATATTTTGAATTATTATTGAACTAAAATCGATTATCATTTATTGATAAAAAATTGAATCAAAATCGAATAAGCATCAATTATTGAATATTAATCGAAGTAATGTCGAACAGAGTTCGAAAATTGAATAATAATAGAACGGAGATTGAAGTGCAATCGATTTTACACTGATACACCCTATTGCGTTACTAGGGCAGACACAAGATGCTATATAATATATGAGTTCCAGCAATTACCAAGTCTTGACCAAGATGATGTATTAATTTAACATGGTTACCGTTTATTCTGTTAGGATAATTTGTCTTTATCATTGTTAGAATATGCGATAGAAAAACTTGATGAAGAAACATTATTAAATGAGTCAAGATGCTTGTATCTGTCCACTCTAACAAACATATCATAACATATATGCCTCGCACCACCATCCTCTTCATATTCTAGATTTCAGACCTCACGATCTAATCAATCGATTATTACAATAAAGCCTCACTTTAAAAATTGAATGGGCTTTGCACAACTTGTCGTCGGTCCTCCTGGTTCAGGAAAAACTACCTATTGCAATGGTATGAAACAATTTTTGGATGGGATAGGGAGAAAATGTGCAGTTGTAAATCTCGATCCTGCAAATGAAAACACTTTTGATGGTGTTCAGATTGATGTCCGTGACTTGTGCGATTTAAATGTAGTGATGGAGGAGTTAAATCTTGGCCCAAATGGCGGGCTATTATACTGTATGGAATATCTAGTACAGGTTGGTTCCAACCTTCGACATTCGTTTATGTTTTATAGAATAAAAACTGGCTGCATGATCGGATTAAAGAGATTGGAGATGATGTATATTTACTATTTGATTGTCCAGGTCAAATTGAACTGTTCACACACCATGAAACTTTAAAAGATCTTTGTGACACCATTTCAAACGAATGGAATTATAGAGTAAGCACTTTCAAGTAAGATTCTTCATTAAATTACAGATGGCAGCTGTACACTTGATAGATGCACACCACTGCAGCGATCCTTCAAAATTCATGTCAGCTCTTATGGTCTCTCTGAGTACAATGATACGGCTGGAACTTCCACACGTCAACATCCTCTCCAAGATTGATCTTGTCGAACAATACGGAAAACTTGGATTTGACATTAGTTACTACACGGATGTTCAAGACCTTAGGTATCTTATTGATGGAATGGAGAACAAGGAAGGAAAAAGTACAAAATTCACAAAGCTTAATCAAGGTACAGCATACATACGTATTTGACATGTTAACTTTTTTAGTCTTTGCGGACGTTGTTGAAGAATTTTCATTGGTTTCATTTTTAACATTAAACATTGAAGATAAAAAATCAGTTTATAATGTATGCAAGTATGTTGATAAATGTAATGGATATGTGTTTGGCGCTTGTGAAGTTGATAATAGATCAATTATGGATCTTGCTTCTGGTGATGTGCAATGGGATCATGACAGGTTTGATGAAGGTAGGCAATACATGCAGGACGATGATGAGGTGAGCGAAGATGATGACCAATAAAAATTAAATTTCATTTCTCTGTTGTGTTCTTTTGTATTCCTCGTACTCATTTGGTATGGATGGATCGTAGAGGTCGGGTCCGACGTAAGGATTAATGTCCCCTAGTTTGGTGGGAAAATGGTTTAAATTATTTTTGATTTGTTGGGCTTTGAGAAGGGCGACAGATGATGTGCTTGACGGTGTTTGCTGGGCTGCCTTTGTGTGCAATTGTTTTAATCTCAATTGTTGCGCCATCATTGCATTCATTGGCTTCTTTTTAACAATGATAGGTTTAATATCTTGGGGCGGAGTTTCGATACTGTTGGGAGGATTGGGCTTTTCACTTTTCGTAATTCTGTCTCCATTGCAATGTAACAGGTGTGTGTTGGTTTTATTCGATATAATGGGTTGTGGTTGTTTGGTTTGGATTTGATTCAGTTTGTCTTCGCCATTTTGCTTTGTAGGGCTTGGCAAGTCATCATAAAGAGACATTACTAAATTACAAAAAATTTAAAGAAAATTGTTCAGTCATGTCAAACCGAGCAAAGTATGGCTCTGTGAGAGATCTAGAACACCCTTTGCTGAAGGTTCCTTTTGAGCAACTAAATCTGACTTTCCGAAGCTCACAAAAAGCAGTTGATAAAGATTTGAGTGTTGTGCAGAGGGCAGTGAAGGACTTGAGTAAAAAGAAGCCAAAGGAAGCGGGAGAACTAATTGGGAAAGTTGTGAGTAGATTACGTGGTGTGAAACGAAAGGTTAGATTAACTGCCTGCTCATATTGACGATTATGTAGCTGGAGGAGACTAATGCTGAGGAAGTTAAACAACTATCCATTATAAGATGTAGAATAGATCATCTTGACTCTGCAAGTGAGGGTCAAGGGGAAAAGAGGTATAGCCACGTACGCCTCAACCGAATCTTGGTTGATTACATGTTGAGGGAGGGGTACTATGACTCCGCAAACAAAATGGCCGAGACAACCAACATTCAGGTATTATAGATCACGTGTTTGTTTTTTATTGTTTAGAATCTTGTCGACGTTGAGGTCTTTATAAAATCCAAAAATGTTCTTGATGGGCTCCGTGGGCATACCTGTACAGCAGCACTCCAGTGGTGCGTAGACAACAAATCAAAACTGAAAAAATCAAATTCCACATTGGAGTTCCAATTGCGTCTGCAAGAATTCCTTGAGCTTGTCAGGAGCCAGAAGAAACACGAAGCGATAGATTATGCCAGAAAGTATTTAACGGCAAAGAAGCCAGAGGAAGAAAGGAATGGTAAGTAAACAACATTACATTCTTTCGTTAACAAACAGAGGCCATTGATGCTTCTAACATGGCCCTTGTACAACGATCCATGGCGGCGCTTGCGTTTGGCCCAGGAACTTCCTTATCCCCATACAGAGAGCTGTTTCAAGATGAAAGATGGGCGGAACTAGAAGAAATGTTTAAAAAGGACTTTTATTTGTTGTACAGCCTAACCACCAAGCCATTACTGACAATCACATTGCAAGCAGGTCTATCCGCACTCAAAACACCGTATGCAGTTTTAATGATGAATTTATTTTTTTTAACGTTTCATAGACTGGCTTACCAGGAGGATCATTATAATGTGAACGACCCTCTGTGCGACAAGACGTTCCAAGACATTAGCAATGACTTACCATATGCCACTCACAATCACTCAAAACTAGTATGTAGAATATCAAACCAAGTCATGGATGACCGCAACCCTGCCATGGTGCTTCCTAACGGTAATGTATATAGTATGAAAGGCTTAGAAAGCATATGCGTAGACAATAAGGTGACAGACCCTAGAACAAAAGAAACATTTGCATGGAGTGGTCTGAGGAAGAGTTTCATCATGAACTAATAATTATTGTAATAAAACTTGTCTTTTCATGTTTTGGCGTTCGTTGTAAAAATTTCAAACGTTCTAATTTTCACACCAAAATACTCGTAAAACCATGATTGCCATCAGCAGCGAGCAATGTCCGTTGCTTCATACCCATACACACAGCACTCCGTTAATTAGTTTGGCACTATATCTATCAACAATTTATCTTCTACCCAAAGCAATGAGAGCTGCAGGAATCAAAGGATTTAACGTTAAGGTACCGATGGCACTATGGAACTTGTTCTTGACAGTAATATCCGTTGCTATGCTTGTAGGAATGGCAGGGCCTTGGTTTGGCAGATGGAAGGAAGTAGGTCTGCTCAATTTACTCTGCGACGAAACTGGTTACTTTTTTGAGAGACCTTCTACTCTTCAGTTTTGGATGGCAGTATTTTTATGGAGCAAATACGCCGAATTGTTCGATACTGTTTTCTTGATTCTTAAGAATCCTGAAAGAAAGGTTCCATTCTTGCACTGGTATCACCACACAACTGTTTTACTTGTCGCTTGGTATTCCATGTACTACAAATTTAGTCCATGTAAGTATAGTTTCTCATGAGTAATTATTCATACTTACACAATGGCAGCTCTTGCATTTATGGCCACCAACACACTTATACATAGCTTCATGTATCTTTACTACTTCTTGATGGAGATTGGAATCAAGCCCCCAGGTGCTATTATTTTGACGGTAGGTCAAATTATTCAAATGATGATTGGTATTGCCGTGAACGCCATATTCGCATATCAGGTTTATTACCAAAAGAGAAAGTGCAACTGCTTGAACTCAGATTTTATGGTAGCATCAGCTGTCGTTATGTATGGCTCATACTTGTATCTATTTGTGCAGTTCTTCATTTCTAAATACTTGGGTCCAAAGGTTGTTAAACCCAAACAAAACTAAAGTCATAAAATAATTCCAGATTTATTGAAATGTTATTGTACCAGTCCTGTTCATCAATTCATTTTGTTTTGTTCATCACATCCCCTATTTATTGGTATTCTTGACTAGACGTTAATATCCAATTCTCTGTCCTATACGGTCCCAACAACCGCTGTTGTTTACAATCCAATTTTCAACCACTGCAATGATCTTTGTAAACCAAAAAACATCATGTCACTTTTGACTAATCCATTGACCATTGTGGTTGTTGTGGTCGGTATCATATTGTTCTTGAGAAAATGGAAACAAGGAGGCAAAGTAAGCAGCGAGCTTTTATCAAGAAATCTTTCTGGAAAGACTGTCATTGTCACCGGATCTAATACAGGCATTGGGTTTGAAACTGCCCAACAGCTTGCAAAACAAAGTAAGTCAATTTAATAAATAAATCTGTTATTAATTAAATTACAGAGGCCACAGTTATCGTCGCATGCAGAGATGAGAGAAAGGGCAGAGACGCAGTATCCAGAATAAAACAATCAACTGGAAGCAATCAAGTATCCTTCTCCAAATTGGATCTTGGGGACTTGAGCTCAGTCAAAGCCTTCGCAAAATCTGTAGAAAAGGAGGATATCAATTATTTGATTAATAACGCAGGAATCATGATGTGCCCCCACAACACCACCAAGGATGGTTTAGAAATCCAGGTAATTTTTACTCTCTACTTTTCTAACTCATTTTTTTAGTTGGGAACCAACCACATTGGACACATGTACCTAACCCAACTATTAATAGATAACCTAAAGAAGAACAAGGCAAGAATTGTCAATGTCTCTTCTCTCGGCCATCAATTCTGCAACACCTTTGATTTTGATAACATTCAAGGTCCATGCAAAATGCACAATCCCTATTACCTATACGGAAGATCCAAACTCGCAAACATTTTATTCACAAATGAATTACAAAGAAGGTATGGAGCCGATGGAATTGTTTCGTATTCTCTCCACCCGGGAAACGTCGCCACTGAGCTTGCTAGACATTTCACACTTTATAACATTTCTGGTTATTTGAGTTACTTTGTACTAAAGACGCCTTGGGAAGGTTGTCAAACAACATTATTTGCTTGTTTGTGTGACGCGACCAAAATTAGACCTGGAGCCTATTTATCCGACTGTGCTGAGAAGACCCCAACTGAAAATGCAAGAAATGAGAAACTTGGAAAGCAGTTGTGGGAGGTAACAGAGAAAGAGTTGTCGAAGTTTAAATAAATTTGTTTTTTCATGTTAACATTGTCATCTCTTATAATCAAATTTGTTTTTTTCATTACAAGAACAACGTCGTTTCAAAGATTATGGACCAAAAAGGCTATTGGCATCAGTGGTGTCATGTCAAGCTGATACCCATAAAGGACGCATCAATTTTTGATTTTTAGATCAAAAAATGAAACTTACACTTGCGCTTTTGTGCTTTTTCATCACCCTTGTAGTTTCAAGGAAGTGTACATACCACCCACCCAACAATATCTCCTATGTAGTAACTGGTGGCAAGTCTGGAGCTTGGTCCAGCGCATGTGAAGCATCAACCACTGCCGACTTTGCCTACCGTGATTCTCTTCCTGAGTATGAACAAAACTGTACTCCAGTTAACACTTGGGGACCTCAAGCTTACGAGTACCCACGCGCATCAATCAAAGAACAATGCGACAACACAAGATGGCAACAAACCCGTGTTCTAAGAGTAATCGAGAAAATAATAGCAAAGGAGTACAACTATTGCCACCACCATGCACCTAAATGGACTCCTCCCGACACTCCAGAATTCAGAAACAGCAAGATTTGTTCACCACCCGAGAAATCAAGGAAGAAGAACTTCTGGAACGGCATAGATTGTACACATTTCACATCACTAGTATATAACTATGCTTTTGGTGCTCACCTAAACACTGCCACTCCCATGCAAGCGTGTGGTGTTGACTTTGCCCCAGGAAAATCCCTAACCATCAACGTCAACAAAACCGAAGAATTCGAGATTGGTGACATTTTATTCATCGGAGGTAATTCTGCAAGCAACCCCTTAACAATTACTCATGCTGTTATATGGACCGGTATTGTGGCGGTAAAGGGTAACGGTACATTTGGCATTGACACTCTAATAAATAACTTGGCTCCCAACCAACGAAAAGCTGCCCAGAAATATGTTGACGAGCACGGTGGTCCCATTTATGTTATTGCAGATAGTCATTACAATGGACCAAACTATCGTCCTTTTGCAGGATGGTATACTGGTGCATATACTTTCGCAAGACGTTTGATTAACATTGGTCCCTTGGACCACCCAGACCAACCATCCGGAGCTAAATACACCAATGATGGCAAATGCATGTACACCAGACCCACAGAAGAGGAAGAAGACGACGATGATGAACAAGAAGAAAACGAAGACATTGCCAGAATTTTCAGAATCTAATAAAATTATTTAAATTTATTCACTATTTGTACATTTTTTTATGAAAAAGAATCAGATGTAAATGATGGTTCAGAATTAAAAAAATCATCATCCAGAGATTCCAACTCATCTATAATACTATTCTTTGAAGATTTCGAAATCACATCAACATTATCATTTTCGCTCAATTTAAAATCTTCACCAATGAGAGATGAATCATCATCATCATCATTTTCAAATTCTTCTTGTATTCTAGGTGACATTTCGATTGAATTTTGTTTTAATTTTAAAAGTTCATGTTTCACATTTTTGATTTCATTTTTAATCTCTTCTTCCTCTTGTTGTTGCATTCTATCCATCAACTCTCCCTCTCTATCATGGTCATCTATAAAAGCTTCCAACTCGCTTTCATTTTCCTCGTTTCCTTCCTCTACATTCTCCCTTGAGATTTCGCTTCTTGATGAGAAATGATCAAAATCATCATCATTGAAATCTTGTAATTCTAATGTGGTCGGAACGACGGGTGGTTTATCGGCGATGAATTCGATGGTTTGGAATAATTTGGGTTGAGTTGATGTCGATTGTTCATTCTTGTTTTTGATGGAATGTAACATGCTTTCGAATTTAGCTGCTTCTTGTTGTGCTGCTGAAACTGCGTAGGTACGCTCCAAGAATTCTAATCTGATTCTCTCTTCTTGAATGTCATCAAGCATGTCAACTGTTTGATATAATGTCCTCACTAGAGTATTTGGCGATAATCTTGTATTTTGATTTTGAGATGATGATGGTTGATGATGGGATTGATGATGGTTGGGAATAAATGTTGGGTAATGAAAATCATCATAACCATATTCTTGGAATGATTTTAATCTTGGATTGTTTGTCATTTCGGATGTGGTGTTGATGACTCTTGGTGATGGGATGGGTGAATATTGTGCAGAGGTGGAGATGTAATGTTTTGTATTTGTTGTGGGCGAAATGTTTGCATTTTGAGGATCTTGGATTGGTTTTTCACCGGATGATGGACTACTTGTTTGAATGCTTCTTGACGCTTGATGAGGAATATTTACATGATGTTGTTGCTGATCTTCAGTATTCATGCTAGTATTTTTAATTGATTGTATTTCATGGTGCTGTGTGAAAGTTGTTTGTGTTTCCTCCTCTCTTTGACGGTCATGACCTAAAGTTGATTGTAACGACGATAATTGTGAATTCTTCTTATAAAATTCAGTTATCGTATTAATCACGTTATATTCATCGTCGTCGTCACTATCGAATAAATAATTTAATTTTTTTGAAGGGGATGTTTTCGGCTGATGTTTGTTGGAGGACCACTCAGGATCAGTCAAGATGGAATCAGTTTCATTCTGTAAGTTTTGTTTTAATACTTGTAAGGCACCTCTATCGACTTGCTTGATTTGACTTTTAATATCAGATGTTATCGTTCCATTTATCAAGTGATTCAAGATGGGAAAATTAGAATCATTTTCTTCAACTATCATTTCTTCATCATCAACATCACCGAGATCAAAATTTAACTTTCTCGCTTCGGGGGGACTCGTTGTGATGTGTTGGTCGGAAGCATCGAAAGAGATGGCACTTAGAGACAACTCTGTAAAGTCATGATTCATTTCATTCACATTCTTAAAAGACTTGGGAACATGTTCAGAAGCAGCTGGTGATGATTTAGGTCTGCTCATTCCAACACGATTCAAAAATGTAAAATCATTAAAATCACTTTCAGAATCAGATCCTTCAGAGTGTTGATATTTTGTTGTAAAGGGAACACGTTCAATGTAATCATCTTCACTTGTTGAATATTGTTGCGATCTCCTATAATCTTGTAACGAAATGGTCTCGTGGTCACTTTCATATTCTTCATCGTGTTCGTTTAAATGTTGATCGTCACTCATGTCATCATCTTCATCATCATGATCATCATTTACTTCCAATAAAGATCTTCCTTTAAAGTAATCGTTTATCGTGACTTTTTCAATTTGTTCAGAATCGTCCTCGGAATCATCTTCGATGGAATTATCCCTTGATGAAAAAACTTCCCATGCGTTTGGTACGTATTTGAAATCTCTTTCGTATTCCAAATCAAGTGACATGACTTGAATGTCTTCTTGTTTAGTGTTTTGAATTGATTTTTGAGGTGAACTGATTTTTGATTTTGATTGTTGATGGGAATGTTCAAAGTGATGCATTCGTTCCAAACGATTGCGTGACACCGGCGATGGCATTCTTTGTTTATTTTTATCAAGTACGTTTTGGACACGAAGTACGAGGTCAGCTGCTGTTTCACGAAGCTTAAGTATTCGTAGATCGGGTGGTGTGATTTGGTTTGATTTGTTCATTAGTTGTTTGACTTGTTCGAATTCGAGATCTAAAGAAAGTAATGTGTCTTGATCTTGATCTGTGCTGGAAGAGTCGAACTCTAGATTCTTGATATACGCATTTTTGTTGTTAATGACTGGAGCTGACATGGGTCGATAATCGGACAATTCGCTAGTAGAGTCTTCTTGATCTGAATCAACGCTGTCCATTTCCTTCCTTCTCTTGTTTATTCTTGTTTTGGTAATCTTCTTCGAAAATAGGTCTCTCTTTTCTAAACTCTCTTTCATGTATTGTTTGGCTCTTTGTCTGACTTGATCTCCATATTGTTTTATGGTTTTCAATTTCTCTCTTTTGGCTTCGTGTAGTGATTTGAAAGAGTTTCCTAGAGTGATTTTTGGTGGAGATTTCTTACGTGCAGAAACTGGAATAATATTTTCAATGTCAGGATTTTGAGTTGGTGTTGTAACTGGTTTGTAGCTCTGCTTGACAAATTGATCCAATTTCTAAAAGTGTCAGCATGGGTTTGTTTTGTGCTTACGTGCAACATCTCCTTCCTTTCTTTTCTCCATTGTTGTTTTGCAGTTTTTTCAGCCTTAATCTTCTTCGTGACTTCAATTCTCTTCTTTTTCATGAACTCTTGAACTTTTTCTTTTTCCTCTGGTGCAACTACTTTTTTGTAGAACCAAGGTTGTTTCTTCTCCTCCTCTATTTTTACTACAATTTGTTTGTACGATGTAAGATGTTGTCAACATACTTTGTGGTTTTGGTTTTTTGACGGATCCTTTTCGAGTCCGTTTTGTAGAAGGTGTGCTAGGGGTAACTGGGGATGTTGGTGTTTGCGCTGACTCTTCGACTATTTTATCTGTAGAGATTGGTTCCAAAGGTAAATTATCTGTTTGAGCTTCATCCTTGTCATTCTTCAAGTATTCTGAGAAATCGAATTCACCAAAATCATCGTCGCTATCATCTTTTTCTGCTGTAGATGGTTCCTCAGAAGCGTCGTGATTATCAAAACTGTAAGTGGGAACGCTAGATAGGTCTGTATGCTCGTCATTAGTTGATGCGGTAGCATCCTGATTAATATTTGGCTGTTCTATTTTATCTTCTATCGTAATGTTCGATTGTACATTATTTTCATCATCTACAGCAACAGATTGCTCGTTATTTAAATTATCTGCTTGTTCCTCTTGCGTTGTCGAAGGTGGCGGGGTATCTTCGTCATCTAAATAATCAAAATCAAAGTCCTCAATGTCATAATCATCTGGGACTTTATCTGCAACGGTCAATGACATCAAACTTCCCGCTTAAGTCTTTGAAAAATATTGTAATTTATTAGAGATTCTACACAACATACAAACTTGCAGCAAACACAATGTCTCTCTTAATTTTAGCAGAGGCTTCCTCCATCTTTTGATATAGATCTGCATCTCCAATAACTCTTGCAGCATTTCTCACTTCTCTACACGCTTGATCGATTTGGGTAATGCTCCTTACAATACTTCCTTCCAAAATTTCAGTCAACTTGCAAATTTCGGCAAAAGGCAGACCCAACGCCCACTCATAAGCCACTTCCATCAAACCAAAATTCAACACTTGTTTTACATATTCAGAAGGCGAAGTATCCAGTCCCTTCTCCATTTGAATCTTACCCAATGACATTGCCAACTGAATCAAATTCTCTTTTGCTTTTGTTAAATTATCAGTCAACTCTGGAAGAGCCTCTGTTTTATCCTGACAAATCAAACAAGACAACACTGCAACACATTCTTCGGAAGACAAGGAAGTAAAAACATTTTCAAAAATCATTTCGGTTACAATCAATTCATCACACGAATTCAACTCGCAAGCAACTCTTCCTTTTACTTGTACCGTCATGTCCCTATCGATATATCTCAAAGTATGCAACACATTTTTCCTACATTCAAATTCCGGCATCAAACTCAAATTTTGATCCGAAAGTGCCATTTGGATTTGGTGAAGACCACGTTCAATTCGATCTTGCTCCTTGACCTGAGCAAATTGAACATCTAATTTCGGACATTTATTACATTTCGAATCTCTCATCCTATCTAACAATTGAGCACGTCTGGTCAAGTCATCGTTCAGATCCAAACTAATCTTCAAATTCAAATCACGTTTTGGATCAATCACATCAGGACCTTGATGAGGATGACTCTCCCACAAGTGATTCAGTTGATTGGCAGCGGATAAGTGAGATTGATTCACGTCATTACCCATCGAGAAATTCAATTTCGAATTAAAAATGCAAGATAGATTCTCGGCAGTTATATTTAACAACAAGAATGGAGAATTGGAATCTTGTGGAAATAGCAATGGAGAATACTCTGGTAAACCAGAAACAGAAGGATACAACGTTCTGGATTTTACGTTTAACCTTAACGCCAACACATTCAATAAAATATCATTTGGGTTCATTTGGTGACCTTCTGCTTTCTTAATGTCACATGTAGAAAGTAACATGGCCATAGTAACCGACCCATCGTCCATTCTCACCGCAACCACTCTTCCATTGCACAACAAGTCTCTTATATCTCTTCTGGAAGACATTTGCAAAATGTGTTTGTTAATATTAAGGTTAGAACTTTGTAATTGAACCGCCCAATCATAGTAATCTCTTATGGCTGGCGTCCCGTACAAACAATCTTGCTCTTGTTTCTTCAAATCGTGCAATTTCACAGCGCTCTTGTCGAGCGATTCGTGGTTGGGTAATAATTTTTGACTTGCAGCTTCAGAAAAACTTCTCTTGAGCATATCTTCGACTCTAAAGTCTTCCAATCGAAATAGATTCAACATCATGTTATAAGTAAGTCTGAATTGACTCTCTAACATTGTTGCTTCTCCCAAAATCATTTTATTGAGTACCATCTCCTCTGGTACTTCCTTCATTCCTTCACAATTGATTAAAACCATACCTACGGTATCTAAACCTCTTCGACCTGCTCTACCGCTCATTTGTATGTATTCTCCAGCTAATAGCTCTCTAAAATTTCTACCATCGTGTTTACGCGTTTGATTAAAGATGACCGTACGTGCAGGCATATTTACGCCCATTGCAAACGTCTCCGTTGCATATAACACCTTTAAAAGACCCTTAGAAAAGAGTATCTCTACCATTTCTTTTACTATGGGCAACAACCCAGAGTGATGAACGCCTATTCCTCTCTTTAATAACTCTTTGATTCTCAACACCTGAGGTAATTGTCGATCTTCTGATTTTAATCTCGAAATGCTCGATTCCATAAAAATGTGAATTTCGCTCTTTTCGCCAGAAGTGGTCAGATCGACTCTGGTGAGTCCATATGCTGTTTCTTCGCACTTGGCTCTGGAGAAACTAAATACTACGACGGGTAACAACTTTTTCTTTTTGAGTAATTCCAAAATCTTTACCCAATCGCTTTTGTGTTCGGGTCTTTTGCCCAAACTCTTGTTGTAGCGATTGGTTTCTTTTTGAGCCTCCAATATGCTCTTGTAACCATTCGATAAAAAGTGACCCTGTGCATCTACGATTTTATAAATGTTACCGCCGTAATACAAGTGGTGTTCGAGAGGTACTGGTCTTTTTTTCGTTCCCACCACATGTACATTCTTTCGTTTCGTTCTTCCGATCCAATCTGCAAATTCATAAGTGTTGGGAATGGTGGCGCTCAGCAAAATCAAGTTTACGTGTTCTGGCAACATGATGATGACTTCTTCCCACACCACTCCTCTTTCGGGATCGTTGATGTAATGGACCTCATCGAAAATGACCCATTCAATGTCTCTGATGATATCGGCTCCTTTGTATAACATACTTCTTAGAATTTCGGTGGTCATGATTAAACATGTGGCGGTCGGGTTGATTTGAACATCTCCGGTTAAAATTCCGACATCTCCGAACGTTTTTTTAAACTCTCTGAATTTTTGATTGCTCAATGTTTTGATGGGTGATGTGTAAATGACTCTTGTTAAATGTTTTTGTCCTAACGCGATCGCATATTCTGCAACGACTGTTTTACCGGCTGATGTATGTGCGGATACGAATACTGATTCGTTGTTTTCCAAATGGTAAACGGCTTGTTTTTGAAAGGTGTCGAGATCGAATGGAAAATGCATGGCCATCTCTGGTACCATGTCTTTAAAGTTGGTAACGTCTATTCCTCCCATGATGGCCCATTCCTTTTGTTGTTTCTTCTTTTTGTTTTTGAGAAAGTTTGTAAAGGCTTGGTTGTTGATTGGCAGTCCGAGATCATTCTTATCGGTTGGTGCGGATGTGTCCTGTGCAAGCAGCTGATCAATGTCTTGAAGTGATTCTTGGTTGGTTTCGATAATGTGCTGTGAGTCATCTTGTTCTTCAGGTGTTAATTCTTCTTTTTGATCTATTGGTGAACCATTTTCATCTTGATGATTTTCATCTTCGTCGTCATCGTCATCATCCATTCCAAATACGTTTTGTAACTGTATAATGTTTTGTTTTCTCTGATCAAACTTCAACTGTCGTTCTTTTTCCTTCTTTTGTGCCTCCATGGTATAATGTTGGTTGACTTCTGTAAAGTCATCAAATGTATTGGACGTTCCGTTGCCTTGTGCGGATTGGACACTTTTTGAGATGTTATCTTTGAAGGCTTCCATGTAAGGTGATAAAAGTCCAACTGGATTTTTTCCGACCACAGTAACTGTTGTTTTGTCTGTAGCAGATCCACCGAATCCATGATCGAAACCAGGAGGAATCGTTTGCAAAGTAGCGTCGGTTTTACCTAAAAGGAGATCAATTTCTTCATCCACGTTAAATGAAATTTTTTGTTGTGGTGGTGCATTGCTTGTACCTAGCATTTGACTCACTACTTTTTCGTTATCATTGATACCTCCTGGAAGGAAAGGAACGTTTTGAGAACTGCCCCTGACGAAATCTTTCGAAGGCGCTGGCTGACGCATGAGGGACATTGACTCACTACTAGTCTCGGTACTTTCTGGTTGGTAAACCTCATCAAACATTTTTATTCCTCCTGTGATCTCGTCCTTTATAATTGTAATGTTGTGCTTGGGTCTTGAAACTTCATATGCAAATGACTCATATATCCTGTCGAGGTCCAACTTGTTGGGTAGCAGTATGTGATCCTCTCTACCGAGTGCTTTTGGTTTCAGGAATTCTTCTTCAATTTCTGATTTTATATTTTGTTGTGGCTTGGTAAGTCTAGGATGTATTGGTCCAATGATGCTTTTTGTTTGTGATGTGCGAGTCTGAATTATCGCTTCGCCAACTGTTCCTATTTCTCGTATATCAAATTGTATCTCCTCCATCTCGGGGGTGATCACTTGATCGTGAACCGCTGCAATCTCCTTCAAGAGTGCATCTGTCATGTTTTATCTTATTTTGCCGTTGTAAAAGAACACAAACAATGTCTGTTGTTAACACACAACCAGCAGCAGAGAAAGTGGAGGAAAAGAAAAGCGCTGCGGAGTATATTTTGGATGAAATGCCATTCCTTAACGACACCGCTGTGGGTTTTGTACTTACACCAGGATCATCTGTTCATCCAAAAACTATAACCATATTATACCTTGTGTTTATTGGACTCATCGGAATTATGATATTCATGTGCACCCTACCAAACGTCAACAAATGGTACATTGGTATTATGCTGGTAATCGTGATAGGTCTATTCCTCTCGCTACAAATGTACGTAATTCTCATTCATAAAGTAACAATTTGATAGGGTGCTTCCAACTCTACGACACATCAACCAAGAGGAGGATGAAAAGAGGAAGAAAAAGAAGGAATAATTTGTATAAAAATTAATGTACTGTACATTTTACATGGTTGAATTGAATATATATGATCGCTTCAGTGTTTGATCATCGACCCACTGTCTACTCTCTGGATGTCCTATTTTTAACATAGCCTCATTTGGTCTGTATTTTCTGAAGAAGGTTTCTGCGTCAGCACGTCCATCCGCACTTAATACAGCATTTGTCTTTGGTTCTGTGAAGAAATGTTTAAGAATCATGGTTTTTTTGTGATGTTCGTTCTCTTGCTTCTTTACATTATTATCACGGTATGACGATGTGTGCGTTGTCTGCACACCTGGCCTTATTGGTCCCCTATCATTGTCTACTGCGTGTGGTTTGTGACCGGCATAACCTGGAATATTATGTTCTACAGTATAGACCATATGATCCTTTGAGTGGTCCTTGACCTTATCCTCGAAAGCCTCGAACATTTTGTTCTTGTTCTTTTGGTTAGAGGGGACATGTCCCATGTAAGAGACAGTGAGGTTCGTGGACTTCGCTGTACCAGTGCTTAGTCATGGTTAGTAAATTGAGAATATTTGGGTACATACAATAGTTCAGAGGTTGTTGCTGTATCTTTGAGTGTTTGTGTTTCATTTGTTAAGCGGTTGCGAGGGTTTGTTGTGTGTAAACCTATATCTCTGCTGAAGGTACTATCAAAAGGCGTGTCTCGTTTCAATTTCACTCTGTTGTGGGAGCGATGATCCTTTACTGCATTCACAGATGCAGCAAATGTGGTTGCGTTTGATTTTAACGTCTTTTGAGTATGGTTATCAGGTAGTTTTGGAGTCGTCGCAGGTTTAAATTCGTTCTCAATCGTCCACTTTCTTTTATTATAATCACCAAGGGCTCCATTTTGACTTTATTTTGTTATTTATAGTAATAATGTACACTTACTTTTGGTGCCTCTGAGATCTCTCCTGAAAGTGATCTGTGGTAGTTTTAAATGTTGCAGTGTGAAGTGCTTCGGGTTTATCTTTTACTTCAGGTAAATTCCGCCGATAATTTTGGTGGTTATGTTTTATTTTTGAGAATTCCAAAGAATTTGCATTCGTCACTCTCTCTGATAAACCAGTTGAATTTGAAACTGTGTTTCTATTATCAAAATCTCTCCCATACACTGTTTGTGGTCTCTTTTGTAAATACACTGATTGGGTCATCGTGTTGTCTCTTGCTGTATTCAGGTTTGGAGATTCACGTCTCATTGTCAGTGTGTCTCTTGTTGCACATCCTATCTTTAGTGGAATCAAAGGTAATTCTGAATAGCTCTTGAACCCATGATATGTAGTAGGGTACATAGTTCAAATTTAAAAATTACTGCTGTAGACAAAGTAGTCAACTAACCAAATAACGGTTTTTATACCCAAAGCGTCAGCGGGAATGAGGCAATTTTGTATGTTTCGACATCATTTGCAATAATGTTGTATACTTAGAGAGATGACAGGTGCTTTATGAAATACAGAGATTGTCTCTTTTGAAGATCCTTCAAGTTCAGCATTTTTTGTAAAGATTTCGGCGCCAACCAAGGTCTATCAATCGTATTTGTTACCATGGACTCAAACCGGCCTCAGAATATTGAGAAGAGAATAAGAACTGATAATCGTATTGCTGAATTCTCGAAATATACAAAAGAGTACGTTTAAGCTAGACCTCATGAAAATTAATTTTCTATAAAGAAAGCAAAAAACTTCGCTGAACGTTCTATGGAACCACGGGAGAGATTCTAAAAGAATCTACTCAACAAATAAATTATCTGAAGGAAAAGATCATGCATTAATTATAAGTAGACAAGAAGCGCTAAGAAATAAGTTAGAATATGAGCGCGCCATATATAAGCAGGAACTTAACGATATTGGAAAGTCATTCGAAGCGTTCGATTAAAGTTATTGTAATAAATTGTAATTTTATTAAGAACTTGACCATGTCTGAAACAACACGAACAAGAGTAGGCTATAAACTAACCGATTCAGAAGAGCCAGTATACTCGGATAACGAAGAAGAAGAAAACAAAGTCGAACTACTTGATGAAGAAGAGCAAGATGCCGTCATCAACGGACTTCGCAAACAATCTAGATCAATCAACTTTGTTTATAGAATTTTATTTTTTACAGCTGGACTTATAATATCCCTACTTTTCTTTTACCTCTCCTACGAGAGCGAAGACTTTGGACAGTTTACGGGGAAGCGTAGATCACAATTGGCACATTTTCTTACTGCAATAGGGGCACTACTAACATCCATAAGAGCGTTATCAGACAAAGATACCAATGAGACTCTATATGATGAAGACGTAGATCCAAATTCCTCAATAATTAGTTTCTTCTCCTCAGCATCTGCCTTTGAAAAACATTCAAACTCAATAACAACTAGGTTCAGCAAAAGCTTTATTTTAGTGGTCGTCATCTCCGTGATACAATTTTTAATGTGGGCAGGTCCGCTTTTTGACAATGTTAGAATATTTGGATTTGATGCTGGCTTCAAGGTTCCTCTCCTCCTGTTCCCTTTGATTCTACCTGCGCTTGCCATCTCAACAGAGTATGCACTTTACATTATATCAACAACAAGTTCGGAGGTTGAAAACTTGAAGGAATACAAGTACGAATACAAGAAACTTTAATAAACATTTTTTAATATACATCATGTTCAAACTTTACATGGCCTGGACTGCAACATCAAAGTCTTCAGCATAAGCGTCAAATTCCTTCTTCAAACTTTCTACACCACCAAGAATTCTTTCCTTCTTATCACTCTGTTTCCTGAACTCTAATTCAATCGTCTCCATATCCGTGCCTTTAATTGTGGATGTGTACTTCTTTCCCTTAACGATGGATTGGTACTTTTCACTAATCTTCATGTTTGATTCCTTTTCCAAGTTGAGTTTCATCCTTGACACACTAAGACGTCTAATGTCAATGTTGGTTGCTTGTGTTTGTTGATTAATGTCGTCACTTTCCAACCTAATGTGCTCTACGTTCCTGGCTATTTGCATGGACTCATCTTGGATTCTTTTAATTAAATCATGTTCGGCCTGACTCTCCTTCTTTCTCTTTGTGACTTCATTGGTTAATAGTTGTACTTCTCTCTGAATATTGACCTTAATGTTACTGGCTTTTGTTTTGGCATTCTTGATGGCAGCCCTGCCCTTGACATGAAGTGTTGCTCTTTTATTTATTGCCTTCTCCATCTCTTCAATCTTTTTCTTTTGGTTCCTTTTCAATTCTTCAAGTCTCTGTTCCATAATGTGAATTTCCTTCTTCATGCGGGTGATTTCTTCTTGACCTACTTCTGGATCAACTGCCTCCTTGATTTCCTTTTGGAGTTCAATCTTCTTGCTCCAATATAGCATCTGCCTCTCTACATCAAGAAGGTCATCCATAATGCGTCTTTTATCTTCCCTATTTTCTCTAATGTCATTTTCCAGCTGCAGAGCTTCTCTTTCACGTTGTTGGAGGTTTGACAGAATTTTATTCTCAATGTCAAAGTTAGTATCCGCCAGGTACTTCTCTAGTTTGGAGTTGGAGGATATTTCCTTGTTGAGTTTTGTCATTTCAATGTGCATGTGGCGCATTCCATTTTCAAGTTCCACAACTCTGTTCCTCTCCCTTTCGGTCTCGGCATCCAATCTATTCTTCTTTTGAATCAATACAGTCTGTTTGGCCCTTATTTTTTGTAAATCACCATTTAGTTCGTCGCTTCTGTTGACCATCACGACCAACTCATTTTGATACCTGGTCCAATCCTTTTTCAATTGTTCATTCTCTCTAATCTTTGAGTCAATTGCTTTTTGTAAGTTGTGTATGGTTGCCTCCAATGGACCGTAGTTCTCCTCTTGTTGATTAGCTATCAGCTTTTCGTACTGACGATTTAGTTTATCTAGATAAGATTGTTTCCTCTCAATCTCGTCATGTTTGCGCCTAATCTCGACCTCATACTTCTCTAGCAATCCATCCTTCATCTTCAAATCGTCCTCTAGCTGATCCAAAATACCAATCAATTGTTTATTGTGGTCTTCGGCTTGTAGCTTATCGATAGTGATACGCGCCAACTCATTCTCAGTGTCAGCGATGTTGACCTGTAAATCTCTAATATTGCTACGCCTCTTCTCAATCTCTTGAATGGTGGTGTGGTAATCTCTCTTGAAAGTGGTTTGCTCGCTTAGGATGTGCAACATTGAGTCCTCTAGACCTCTCATCTCGTTGCTCAACTCAATGATGCTGTTCTCAATTCCCTTTTGTTCGTTGCGAACAATTTTGGCCTCTACTTCTGCTTTTTTGATCTGTAAATCAGTTTGCTCCAATGTGTTTTTGTAGTTCAAGTATTGTTGTTGTTTTTGTTGCAACATTTGATCGAGCTCTTCTTGTTGTTTGTCGATGTAAGCCTTTTCATTCTCGTTCTTTATGAGAATGGCTGTCAGCTCTTCGTGCTTGTCCTTCTCCTCGTTTATCGAAGTTTTGTAGCCTTGAATCTCGTTATCGATTTCCAACTGCTGCTCCAGTTGCTTCTTTAAACCATCCTCTGTGTTTTTCAATGCTTCGTCGCGTCTTTGCATTCCGATTACGGATGCCTTCCATGCTTGCATCAGTTGTTTCTTTTCGAAATTGGTATTGTCCATTTCTGTTTGAGCATCTGATAATGTGGCATGTGCTAGTTTTGTTTCCTCTCTTTGTTGCTGATATTGAGAATCGTACATTGCGAAGGAAGTCTCTAGAGCTTTGATTTGTTCGTTCATTCTATCTATTAACAAATCTTGATCTCTTTTTCCTTTTTCGATACGTTCCATATCTTCTTCTGCTTTGTATGTTTCTCTCCTGACTGTCGAAATTTCACCAACCAAATTTTTATTAAAATCCATCACCAAATTTAATCTTGCAGATTGTTTGTCGAGTTCTGATTGGTAACTTAAATCTTGAAAATATTATTGTCGTTCGTTGAAGATTTTAATTACATTTTTTTCTATGCTCTTCTAGAGCTCTCTTCTTTTCTGTGGCCATGTGATAATACTCATTTCTGTGTTGCTCAGAAATGTCGCGAGCCTGTTGCATTGCGGTCATGTGATCTTGGGACTAATGAATGAGAAATTGAAACAATTTATTAGGCAACTCACCATATCTAGGTCTGTCTGGAGTTTTGCAGTTTTTCGTTGATAATCGTACAATTCAACACCCATTGCAATGTATTCCTTTTCACTAGATTTTGTCTCAGTGTCAATCTTCTTCAATTCTTGGGTCAATTCATCCATTTGGGCTTGGAGTTGATCTGTGATCCTCGCCTGGACACCAATAAATCTAGGCTATATAATGTTATTATGCTGTAAAAAAATGTGAAATGATTTACGTCATGAGGATTGATGAAGGAGACTTGTTCCTCTTCAACTTCTTCCACAACCTCACCCTCAGGCTGCTCGTCGTAGTCCTCAGCACCCATGATTTGTTCTTCAAATAAAAAATCAGGTGGCTACGTTATTGAGCAAAAATGTTTACCGCCACGTTGGATCATAGCAGTTGACTACTTGAAATGGCTTGTTGGTGACGATTTCAAATTTTCACCCAACCAGGACAAATCAACCCATGACGACCGCAACAACAACCTTTGATACCAAACATGAGGACATGATCGTAATTATTTGATGAAAAAAGCTAATAAAATTAACTGTTATACAGCATGATTCCAAGTTTGATTACTACGGTAAGAGGCTTGCGACCTGTTCCTCAGACAGAACAATTAAAATTTTCGACGTGACCCAAGACAACAAACCACTCGCAGAGTTGAAAGGGTATGTTAATCTTATAACCCATGCTTACTTGTAATGTAGTCACGAGGGACCTGTTTGGCAAGTTGCATGGGCTCACCCTCAATTTGGCTCAATTTTAGCCTCATGCTCATATGATCACAAGGTATTCATCTGGAGGGAAGGGCAAAACAACCAATGGAGTAAAATTTACGAGTATAAGCACCTATCGTCCGGTAAGTCAACCAAAATTCATCTTTTCATTTTTCTATAGTAAATGCTGTCGCATGGGCTCCTCATGAGTTGGGACTAGTTTTAGCAAGCGCAAGTTCCGACAGCACCATCGTTGTCAACACATACCGCGAACAAACCAACACTTGGGATCCTAAGGTCATTAAGGACGCACACGACATTAACTGCAATGCCATTAGTTGGGCACCAAGCGCTCCTTTGGCTTCGTTGACCAATCAACCAGATCAACAAGCGCAACAAACACTACAAACACGTCTTGTTAGCGGCGGTGGAGATCACCTTGTTAAAGTATGGGTTTTGGAAGGTAACGAATGGAAGTGCGAGTTCAAATTAGATAAACACTCTGACTGGGTAAGAGATGTCGCATGGGCCTCAAACATTGGTCTCCCCTATGACACCATCGCTTCATGTTCTCAAGATCAAAACGTTTATGTATGGAGGAGAGACACCAACTCTACTGGCAACTGGAATGCTACTAAAGTTAACAAGTTCAATACTGTTGTTTGGAGAGTCAGTTGGAGTTTAATGGGAAATCTACTAGCCGTCAGTACCGCCGACAATCAAGTCACTTTATGGAAGGAGGGATTGGATGGAAACTGGACGAATGTATCCACATTGACTGATCAAAATTCGACAACAGCACCAAGCCAATAAAATATTTTCTTTTTGTTGTAATCAGTTATTACATGATTAGGTTGAGTGTGAAATGTGTTGTGAAACGAACTGTTCGGCCATGTTTTTATTCTAATGACTTTTTGAGTAGATTGAGGAAGGTTGCGAGTGACCATGATCAAAACAAGAATAAGGTAGTTGTTGATAGTAATCTTAAAAAATTAGTGTTCACCCGTAATAAAGAATCAAATATCCAATTGGAGGTGGATGGTATTGTACAAAAGATGCCCACTTTGATTGACTCTCAAATCAAGAGACGAAGAAACTTTTCTCATCTTCCCGTTTATACTATAGATCCTGCCAACGCAATTGTAATTGATGATGGACTAAGTATAGATGATGAGAATGTTTATGTACATATAGCAAATCCCTCAGCATTTATTACTCAGGACCAACCTTTATTGTACAATTCTATTGTAGAGAATGCCTACAAAGAAACATACTTGTTTAATAAAATTGGATTATCTTGTTCTGATGATAAATATAAACTAGTCTTGACTGTTGTGCTACCGTATAGTAATGAATATATTGCATTGAAAAAAAGTGGTCAAAAAATATGTTTAGCTTATATTGATGCGTCCAAAATTACCAATTTTACATATGAACAAGCCGATATAATTTCTTCCGAACATAGTAAATTTAGTTTGCAATCTGTTGCCTTGAGTAGATTGGAAGAGTTGGCAGAAAAATCAAATCCTCTAAAATATATACGAGACACCAAGATTGTTTATAAATCAAGTAATACAGTAGAAGTGATGATGATGGAAGCAATCCGTGCGATGAAATGTTTACCTGTTGGTGGCAAGTGTACATCTCCTATGAGGGATCAAGAACAATTTTTGGTGCAAGTCAAGATACAAAACTATTTAGAAGATAAAATAACAAGCGATTGTGTTCCAGGTCAATAAACAATCGATTTAACTTTTAGATGTTTTAAAATTGTAATCTCTCACTTGCAGAGTGTATGTATTGTGAGTACGAAGATGTATCGTTGATGGATTGGGTGAATCCTGCGATAGAAGGACTTCATTCTGTTTGGATTACGCCAATGGTTATTGCATCGCAAAGGCCTAGTTCCCATCTGATAAAAGAGCATTGTGTTGTTGAACAATTCAAAAATAATAATATTGCAGCCATAATAAACCTACAAGAACCACACGAGCATCCACTTTGTGGTCATAACGAACTACATGAAGAGGGTTGGAGTTACTCGTTAAAAGAATTCAACGACGGCGACATTGATGTACACACAGTAGGATGGCGAGATAATTCAATCCCTCTTAATCTTGATCATACAATTAACGTATGTTCCACTTTTTCATCAAAACTGAATTACTTTCACCAGATCATGAAGGTCATAGATCAATATACGAACCAAGGAAAAAAAGTTTTAGTACATTGTCATGCAGGTATAGGTCGGACCGGTATTATATGTGTTTGTCATCTTCTTTGGACCAAGGAGGTAAAGAATGTTAAAGACGCTGTTGATCACTTTTATAAATTGAGGAGATTAGGTCCTAACTCTAAACAAGTGAAGTACATAAGGAAGTTCTATGATAGGATTCAAACCGAACCTGAATGGCTGAACAAATAAAAATTAGTTCAAATAGAAATAAATGTCTTTCCGAATATTTGTAAATGTCTGGTGTTGGGACCAAAAGTCGTTACATTACAAAAATTTAGTTGAGCAGTAATTGAATTGGATTTAGAAACTGAATGTCTCAGAGCCCAGGTATGTAGCTTTTTGATGAGTAGCTATTTGAACATTACAAAAGAAAGATTAAGAGCTGTTAAAGAGAAATCAGGGAGACCACTACCTGTTCACGCAGTACCTTGTATGGCTAAATTTCAAATCTCGATTTACTAAACTTTGAAGACTCTCCTGGACCTGCCACATACAATGATCCTCGCTCAATCGGAACCGACCCCAAAATCACACTGAAAGGGAGATATCCTGAACAGTTAAGGGCTTCTAATCCAGGTCCAGGTCAATACAATCCCGTTAGCCCCGATAAGAATAATTATAAATTTTCTCTTCTTGGTAAGGGAAATAGTACATTAACACCGAGAGGAGAAGGAGTTCCGGGACCTGGTGAATACTCCTTAAAAAGTAGTATTGGTGACAATGTGAAGTTCTCAATGTCTGGGAGGTACGACTCGACAAAAATAGGAGACAATCCAGGACCTGGTACATACGCCACAAACTCTTCTTTCTCACCTAAAAGTGGGAAAGGATTTACAATGTCTCCTAGACTAGATAAAAAGCGTAAGCAAACGAAGTATAATCTCATTAAATAAAATCAGAAATGCAAACTTTGGGACCCGGACCTGGCGCTTACGATTCAAGCGGATTTGGAAACTCAACAGCAATTGGTATATCTTTGAGCGGTAGAGAATCGGATGGATCTTTTCTACAAAGCGCGTCGTTGCCTGGGCCAGGAGCCTACGAACTAAGAAATACTGTCGGTGATGCACCCAAATTTTCCATGAGTGGGAGATCTCCAGAGAGGCGCAACCCGAATGCTGGAGTACCCGGCCCAGGAACGTATTCTACAGGATCAACGCTCTCTACGCAAGGAGCTACACTCAAAGGCAAATTATCTGATGGAACTGATACTAAAATCGTACCTGGACCAGGAGCTTATAACACCGAAAAGAACATTGGTCACGGTGCACCATCCTACTCACTTTCTGGAAGAACTAGAGACACATCTCCAGCTAAGAACGTTCCTGGACCTGGACAATACGAAGCATCGAATGCGTTTGGAACAGAAACACCTAGATTTTCTCTTGGTGGAAGAACCAAATCAGAAAAATTTGAAAATGTACCTGGACCTGGATCTTATTCCTTGGAACATGGTGCTATAGGGACATTGAAAAAAGGAGTCAGTTTGCATGGCAGATTGACCGATCCAAGGGATAAATCATTAGTACCTGGACCTGGAGCTTACGTTTCACAATCTAGTTTTGACCCTAGTAAAGGACCTACTCTGAAAGGAAGACATGAGGAAAAGAGTAGTTATTTGTCGCCCGGTACGTAAATATCTTCTTCTCTCTTTATTAACAATCACAATAGGACCTGGTGCCTACGACGATTCAAGATCACTTGAAAAATCTATTAATAGCGGTCCTTCCATTACAATGAAGAGCAGACACAAGGAGTCCACTAAGGAATTGTTTCCTGGTCCTGGAGCTTACGATTTGAATCAAAAGTCTACACATGTTGGAATTTCCATGAAATCAAGAACCACATCATCTGACAAAAGTATGTGAAAAATAAATTTAAAATTTTTAAATAAAGAGTAGGATCAAACGTAGTGGGTCCGGGACAGTACGACGTAGATCAACATAACAAAATTGGAAGTGGAGGACCCAAATTTAGCATGAGCATGAGACCGAAAACAACTTCAGGTAGGGATTCAGTTCCTGGACCTGGTCAGTATAATTATAAATCAAAGGTCGGTAGCGAAGGACCTAGCTTCTCACTAAGACCAAAAACTGCTCCAAAGACGCACAGCGCAGAGAACAGTCCAGGGCCAGGTGCCTACTCTGTAAATAAATCCACAAAAGGACCCTCTTTCTCTCTTGGTTCACGCACAAAGTCCATGAGCAGTAAGGATTTGAATCCTGGACCTGGTGCTTACGATACTTCGAAACCTATTGGGCACGATGGCGCCAAAATGTCAATGTCCGGTAGAACTAATATTGCAAATGCTCAATTACTTGTACCAGGACCAGGTGCTTATGATACACATAGTCAAGGTATAGGAAAAGATGGAGCCAAGATATCGATATCTGGTAGGACTAGTAATCCAAAATCAAAAGATCATGTGCCTGGACCTGGGTCTTATCAGATCAAATCTACACTAGGAGAAGGCGGAAAGGTCACATTGAAAGGCAGAACAGATCCTGGCAGTCCTTCTCATTTATCTCCTGGACCTGGTGCTTACAACTATAACACATCCATTGGAGGTGGTGCAGCTTTTTCATTTTCTCCTCGCTTGAACACTACTGCCAGAGATTATGTACCTGGTCCTGGGCAGTACTCGCCAACAAAAGGAGAGTTTGGTGCTGATTCTCCAGCAATATCAATGAAGAGTAGATTAAGAGAGCACTCTCCAAAGGCAAATAACCCTGGACCTGGTGCTTATGATGTGAGGCATCATATTGGAGGGGATGGCGGAAAGATTACATTAAAAGGAAGAACTTACGTGAACACAGCAGATGTATCGCCTGGTCCTGCACAGTATTCCATACCATCGACGATTGGTAATGATTTTGGAGGTTTTACCATCAAAGGAAAGCTCAAGGACCACGAGGTTGTTCATCAATCCTACAAACCTGGTCCAGGTCAATATAATCTAGGCACAACCCTATCTGGACCCAAACATGTATTTGGAACCGGTAATTAAGATTGACAAAAAAATAAAAATTACAATTTGAAAATAATTTATTATGATAGACCCAATTTAAATACACAATGCACAAATAACAAATAAACATTCGCCATTGCTGTGGTCAGCAGCATGATGGGAATTCCATAATAAGAAAATGACGCAAACGATATCGGATATCCATTCTTCTCGCTAAGACCAGATACCACAAGATTAGCAGTACTACCAATAATAGAACCATTTCCACCAAGTCCAGTACCATACGCCAATGCAAACACCAGCGGTTTCAATGGAAGGCCCAACTGAGAAGACATTGACAACACAACAGGAATCATCGCAGTGGTATATGGAATAGAATCAATAATTGCAGAAATGATGGAACTCAACCACACAATAATTGTAATTGCAAGAGGCAATCTACCCTCCTGAGGGACCTTTTGAATAGCAGAGACAATCAAATCTCCCACAAAATCAATAAGACCCAATCGAGATAACGAACCCATCATTATAAACAAACTAGCAAAGAACAACAAACTAGACCATTCCACCTTTTCGAGAATATGATCAAAGTGTTTCGTATCGGCCAACACGATCACGCACAAGGCACCAATGAGCGCAACGGAATCAAGAGAAAAGTGCACCCACTGATGAATGAAAGTCTCCAAGAAGAACATTGTAATCACGACAATCAAAACAAGTGCACAAATAATAAAAAGAGGCTTATCTCTAATCTTATACTCTGCTTCCAAATCAGTCAAATCAACTTTTTGATTTGCATTTCTCTCGTGAGCTTCATTCAACTCTCTTTCTACCTGTTGAACATGAATCATCAACTTATCTTTGACTTCCTTTTCGTCAGGTAACAATTCGTTCAGGCGATACGCGCTCTGCAACCAAATCTTCACCTCTTGGACCAACCTAGCAGTCTCCGGAGACATTTCGGTAGGTTTGGTGTTCCAAAAGGATCTAAATTGAAATCGAAGCACGAACAAGCTAGCAATCACCATTAAGAAGGTACCAGGTGCCATGAAGAATAGAATCTCGTTAAAACCGATACCAGCGGCTTTGATTTCTGGTGTGTTGACTATGATGGTGACCGGAGGATCACCTACGGCAGTTGCACACCCACCAATGTTACTCACCAACACGGTGGAGAGTAGAATGGGCACGGGCGATATATTCACCACCTTGCTCAATCGAATAATCACTGGCGTCAACAACAACATGGCGGTAACGTTATCTAACATTCCGCTGGTGACCGCAACAAATAAACACAAAATGACCACCAATACCCAAATACTACCTCTGGATAGTTTATAAGCCTTGAGTGCAATGTATTCGAAGAAACCAGTGGATGATAAAATGGCAACAATGCACATCATTCCAAAAAGTAAAATTAATGTGTGAAATTCGACCCAGTCCACCATTTCATAAACGGTGGGGCGTAGACCCATGAGGGCCATTGCCGATATGCTGAGGAAGGCTCCGATGATGGTTGCCACCGTTCTATCCACCAATTCGAATACGATCAGCGCGTACACAAAAATGAGAACCAAGAGAGCGACGATCAATCTGTTTCCATAAACGTTGCTGTGCTGCGTAATGTCGAGATTGAGAGCGAATGGGATGTTGTCGTCTGGCGTGTCGTGGAAAACACCAGAGACGAGCAGCCGCAACGTATCTCCGAGGTGCTCGTCTGGCGTTTTGAACACAAAGGTGGTTGGTGGCTTTGTGGAATTTGATGTCTGCGATAACTCTCCCCTGAACGATAACGTGTGGTTGTTCACAAAGTAATAAGTCGGTTCGTCGTATTCGCCATATCTCACTGCTTGTAGCTCTACAAGTATGGAATTGATGGGAATGTGCATTTGCATGGAGGATCCTCCTCCTGACTGAAGGGGGTGGTGGGGATCCGAAAAGTACTTCCTGGCATCTACTGGTTCTGTTGCGGTGACTTCAATGTAGGACTTTGATTTGGTGTTGTCAAGGTATAACGTGAGCGGCGTTGTTTTTGATAAAGCGAAGCTATATGAGTGATGTACTTCGTCGTACATTGCGAACCATATAACTCCAACCATGAGCACGGCGAAAATGATGGATGTTTTTAGGATCCTTAAACAAAGCTTGATTATTCTTTTTTTGTACTCCGCACTTGTTTCGGTGATTAGCGCTTCTCTTGTTTCCATTTTGTCTTCTTCGTCGAGAGATCCGAAACCATTGTAGTTGTCGGGATTGGGACTGGGAGTGTAAGTCTCGAACCGACTCTCTTTGATTGGTTTCCTCTCTAGATCAAATTCAAGAGGGTGGTGTGCATTGCTCATGTCTCGGAGTAGACTTCTCCGATTGTTTTGATTTACAAAATGACCCGCACGTCATCATAATTTGGGTGAAACGAAAATTGAAGGAGAACCAGTGAGGCCCTGTACTATCGATGACAGTATTATGAGCAACAGTGTTCAACATTTGTGATATCTTCTAATCGCTTGCGAAATCGGATCGATAATTTGTCACCACGTGCAATTTGAACGGTAGCAATAAAAAACCTACACTTGACAAGCAAGCGATTCGCACTTCTCTGTTAACTCCTTTTTTGAACAACCAGATGTAGATTCATTAAGGGCATGTAATAATTTGAACGCAACGACAGACGAAACTGTGGTTTACCTTTAATCAATATTAATATATCCTCTTGATTTTCAACTTTCCAAATCAAAATTGGAAATCATGAATTAAAAAACACAGAGAGGTAACTAGATGCAAAGACACACTAGGGCTAAAATTGGTCAAGTAGATGATTGTTTATAATAAGATTCCAATCTTTATGAGGATGAATGCTTGCATTCTTTTTGTTGCCTTCTAATATAATAAATTGTAAAGCTGACAATTACAATCAAGTTTCAAAATGGAAATGAAAACAGACCAAGAAATTCAAGATGAACTGAAGGATACAGTTTGTGGCGACTTTATGAGAAAGAGTGTGACATGTTTTGAAAATAGCATAAACCTTGAGGGGTGTCACTGCTTATTCGATGATTTAACAAAATGCATGAAACAAAACAATCTACTTTGCATCGTAGATGAGGAATGGAGTGACAACCGCGAATTTTATGGTTTACCGCCAAACAAGGATTTGAACGAAGCTCCAACTGCTCCATAAATGTGTGATTTTAATAAATCCAAATGTAAATAATTCGGAAGTTCTTTGTATCTTTGTTTCATCAAGTACCCATTTTCGATTTTAATACTTTGAATGTATTTTGATTAAAGTTGCAAGATCAAAATTCCTGCATAATCTGAAAACTTTTTTATAAAATCGTTCGATCTTGGTCAGTGCAGTAAGTAAGTTGCTTCGTTCGTTGTGAATATTGCATCATCCTTGATTGTTAACTGCGATTGCAGTTTTTGTATCGAACAACCGGAAGTACAAGAATAGAACAAGAATAATAATAGGAGACATGATACAAAGGGTGAAGGTGAATCAATTATCGGTATGCATTAAAAGCACTCTAATCTAACTTTCATAGAGGTTATATAGACAATTCAGTCAGGGAATAAATCATTTGAAAACAGCCGACGTACAGGAAAGTGATCAGCATGTAGAGGATGTGCTTGGACTTGACAAAAAGGAACAAAATCTTAAAGCTGAAAGCAAAGATCTTCCACCGAACATACCAAAACGTGATAATGCTCCTGGTCCAGAAGGTACATCAACGTCCTACAAACATATTAACTGTATTTATAGCTGCTTTCCGTCACCAAAAGATACCATCCCACAACAGACAAACTAATTGAATTGTGTACATTACTGATTTGACTTGTAAATAAAACCAAAAGTTATATTTTATTTGTTTTTTACATTGAGTTTTGCTCCATATTATTATTTACAGGTGTTTGTGGAGATTTTGTGAAGGATTCCACAGATTTGCTAATCATTTGATCATGTTGCTGAGCCTTGAAGAATACGAACAATAATGTGTATAAAACTGAAGAAATGCTTGCCAATATTAAGATGCAGAAAATAAATGAATCGGCACCAACATTCTCAAGCATGTTTGTGATAATAACAGGTAAAACCATACCACCAATTGAGCTACCAAGCATAACCATACTTGTCATCTGACCAGTCATCTTCACTCCCATATATGTCGTTGGTAATGAAACTGTTGCAGGATAGACGCTTGCAAAAGAGAAACCCAAAATAGCTGTGCATACACTAAACACGTTTGTGTTGTTCATAAACACAATCATGCCTGTCAATGAACCCAAAACACCGAAAAAGTCAAGAATGATGATCGTTCTAGAGGAAAGTTTTGTTGCAACGAAAATGGCCACCAATCTTCCAATTGTAAAGCTCAACCAAAATAAAGAATTGAGGAGAGCAGCACCAGAATCATCCATCAAGCCCTTTCTTGTAACGAACGTGGCTACAAATGAGGAGAAGAAGCTTTCGGCATAAGCAAATAGAGTCATAAACAACAGCACACATCCAACATAAGTCGTAATGTTCTTCCTGTCAATTCCAGCACGAATCATTTGTAGTGGCGACTTTGTTTCCTCGCTTGAAATAAGGCTTTGAGGACTGCTGACGTCCGGAGTAGCAGGTGTCTCCACGCTCGTGACCTCAATACACTCATGTGCAGTGACCTCCACAACCTCAACGTTGGAGGCGTCCATCTCGGGTGAAATAGCAAGTAGCACGCAAACCACCAGGGACATTCCCAACACAAGCAAGTAGCTCACTGTCAACGAATCCCACATGTTTGGCATCAATCCTCCTCCCATCAAGTTACCCACAGCAGTGAGTATCAAAGGTGCCAAAACCGCTCCAATTCCGAACGTAAAGTGTAGTAGCTGTAGGAAAGTTCCCATGTTGTCCTTCCACAAGTACCCAATCATCGTGTTGGCGAAAACATTAATGTAACTCGAGGCACTTCCTGCGATCCCGTTGAGTGCTAATGCCATCGGTAAATTCACGCTTAGTGCACATCCTCCAATCAAACACAATGCACTAATCAGAATGCAGCCAATGATTGAGATCTTCCTTCCGAGGGACGATGAGAACCTGTCCATAATCTTGCCCGCGAAAGCGCCAGTAACTGCTCCTCCAATGCCTCTCACGGTGAACAACCATCCGGAATTCGAGATGTCGGTTCCGGTTCTCTGTATCGTCATGTTTAAACTAGGACCCATCATGCAGAACGCTGCTCCGTAGAACACAAACATGCAGCACAGAATAGCGGTGGCCATGAGTTTGCGCTTTGGTAGGTCTTTGATGGCATCCCTGATGGTTCTCTTCTCCTTCTTGTGCAATTGTGTGTCCCACACTGCATGACCTGACGTGACGGTTGTTGCAGTGGATGGCGTGAAGGGTTCAACGGCGGTGTGGAATGTGGCAACGTCATCGAAGCCTGATGCGTAACTCTTGGATGTTGTTAGTTCCTCCTCGTGCACAATGTCCAACGCAGGTGCTACTTCCTCCTTGCGAGTGTCCACAACTGGGGCAATGGATGTGTCAATCTTAAGGGAGGGCTTACGCATGTTTTTTTGTGTGTTGTTGGGTAGTAAAAATTTACTCTGTTCACATAATTTATTAGGCCAACCACCAACGAATAATTTCTAAAAAGGCTAGTTTTGCCAAACCACAAAACAATGTTCCATGAGAATTGACCAGGTCATTTTTTGTTTTTGGTAATTTTGAGTATATAACGTCCGATTTTAGGAAAATGAATCCTCTCTTTCGGAACATTGGAGTTCAGTTTCCAAATCGTTCTCCCCATCACACTACAATAATACCTTACCGATTCCTTTCAATGTTGGCTTTCATCTTGTTATGGCAGCCGTTCCAAAACATGACTAACTCAGCGCAATGTACCACCTGCAATCCATTGTTCACACAAATATACAGGGAGTGGAATGCGATGACTTATTTTGTTCCAATCGTAGAATTAAGCCATTGCCGTTAAGCTCATCGGAATTCCTATGTCAACCCCGGACATCCCCGGAGAGGAGAGGACCTAGACCAAATGGACGTTTGGTATGCTGTAAAGCGTGGTTTGTGTAAGGTTGTAATTGTGAAGAAGACAAAGAATTAAAGATTGAGCGAAGAGGAGAACATAATGTGATATAATGTGATTAGCCAAAGTGGAACAGATATAGCAAAATGGTGACAATGAGTATTTTAACAATAATTCAACTAAGACTTGTTTAATGTAAAATGATATGATGTATTTATTCGCAGAAATTGCATACATGCTCCAAAGTTGTATGATTTCGATTATTCGAAAAAAATTATGTGTGGTAATTTAGGGATACTGTTGATGCTTTGGTGGGCGCTACTTTAATTTCGACCTATGCGTTCATTCAACTGTTGTGCTTCTCATGAAGTTTTGTGGCTTTGTGTTGGTTATGGTTGATTGCTTACAAAAAAACGTTAAAAATGACTGCAGGTGACTTTCTAGACTCAACCACATACGCGCTTGTACGCTGGTTCAAATACCACAATACTCGATAAATACATGGCAAGGAAGTAGACAAGACTACACCGTTGAGGGCCCTAAATCAGAGGACATAATTAACAAATTTTGATTGTCTGTTAAAACATTTTTTGCCAGCGTAAGGGATTTACAGTTCTTGTTGCGGGTACTAAAAAATTCACCACTAATCAATGAAATTATTCAACTTGCTCTTTTCGTGTTAAAATGATTATGAAAAAAGAAATCTTATCAGGTCGACGGTGATGAGAACATAAAGTCAATGATTCCGACATGTCTTTTCTATTGAATATGGATTGTGAATTGATTGAATAAAGAATAAATTTTGATTTCACCTCTGAGGTTTGTTGGACAGTAGCTATATATTCACCGCAATACATCAGCCTAAAACCCCGTAACTAGCTAGCGTTGATAAAATGCAATTGGTTCTCAAAAGCATCAGCCATCAGCTCAAAACCATATCAATCAGCTTCGAAATCTGGATTCGTGATAGTACTAAATTTATCAAGATCAATATCCGTTACAATTCCCGCAATACCTGGTTTATTTTATAAGCAATTAGCCTCAGAAACATGTCAAACAAATGAAAGATGCTAAAATTTGACTATCTCATCGGCGTGGTGGGGCCAAGACAATGTGGAAAGGTAAGTTCTAACGTTAATGTGGTCCTAAACAAACAGACATCGATAATAAAACAATTCATATCAAAGACGTTCAGTGAGGTGCACGATGAAACAATAGAGGAGATATACACAACAAAAATACACGTCGATATAACAGAGGCAACTGGTTATGTTGGGGAGAAGGACAATATATCTTGCTCCGTAGACATACTTGACACTGGTGGGTCCATGGAGAGTAGTGTGAGTGAAAACCATCTAAAGAAGTGCGATGGTTATTTAGTTGTCTGCTCCTGTGAGGATAAATCGTCTTTTAGTGAGTGTCTCAAATACATTGACTATTTGAAGAGGTTGAAGGAAGGCCCCATTGCAGCCGTCATTGTTCAGAACAAGTGCGATACAGAAGAGCAAATAAGACCAACTTTGAATTTTGGGATAGCATACCCTCTTCTCAAAACTAGTGCCAGAACCAACAATGGAATAGAAGAAGTATTCAGGAAAGTAATTTGTGAAATTGTTTACGTAGAGTTTACTTCAGGAGTTTTAACGGAAGGTAGAATGAGAGAGATGGATAGAAGATGTCTGCATCTAAAAACCACGAGGAGGGGGTCCCCATCAAAGACACCGTCGCCGTCATCACTCACTGTTCCAAAGTTTAGTCCCCTCAAGAGATTGATATCGCTGGACACCTTCACAAAAATAAAATGAATGTCATGTACTAATTGTCTTTTATTGTTTAAAAGTAGTTTGGCTTACTAGAACTTGCATCATCCGTTTCTTAGGTGTTGACTATTGAAAATGCAAGTGATTGAGTCAATTTCAGGATTGTAACGAAATCAAGAAGAGATGGAAGATGAGATAAGAAGGGGGTTACTTGAGATGGGGTTCACAAACGCACAAACAGAGGCTGGTATGAGGGCCACAGGGTGCGTGTCTCTTGAGCACGCCATTCAGTATATATTATCCGACGATGGTACTAGTCAAGAAACAACAGCACAACAAAACTTGATAACACAGGAAATCCTTGAAAGCGCCTTAGCATCCGTGTCTACTGACACAGCACAAAAGGAATGCAAAATGGTTATGGTGGTCAGAACAGATCTTGGCATGAAAAACGGTAAAATAGCGGCACAATGTGGACATGCTGTATTGGGTGCGTACAGAATCATAGCGTCAAGCAAAAATCCACAACACAAAAGTTGGCTGTCTGCGTGGTCAACATTTGGTGAGGCAAAGGTTGCTGTGAAGTGTAACAGCGAGAAGGAAATGGAAGAATTGCGCACGGTTGCCGAAAGTAAAAACATAATTACATACATGGTTATAGATCAGGGGAGGACACAAATACCTGCGAACAGCAAGACAGTCCTTGCGATTGGACCAGCGCCAATTGATGTAATAAATGAGGTGACAAGACACCTAAAGTTATTATAATATTTTTCCCTTTTTATTTGTTCGAACTGTTCTTCGGTTGATTCGTGAAAGTCTTTTTTGAGGTTGTGCTAGTTTGTCATCTCGTTAAAGTTGAAAAAGAACACTTACAAACATAATTTTTAAAAACTTTTATTTATACATCATCATCGTCGTCCATAGATCTTCTTGTGAGCTGCTTGAGTGCTTCGTCAGTAATTGAATGACAACCGCCTATGTGAAGGGTATGTATCCCTTTGAGGTGTACAAGTGCCGCGTCTGTGATACGATAGCAATGACACATGTCAAGAGTATGTATGCCTTCAAGATGAACAAAGGCTGCGTCGGTGATTAGTTCCATGTGTCTTATTTTAAGAGTATGTATTCCTTTTAAATGAACGAACTCTTCATCAGTAATTTGACTGCAATCTTTCATGTCAAGAGTGTGTATACCTCTAAGATGAACGAACGAATCCTTAATGATTTGATAGCAATATTTCATTTTAAGAGTATGTATGCCTTTGAGATATTCAAATGTTGAACCGGTAAAGTATTCTTCATAATTGCAACCATTAATTATAAGAGTATGAATACCTTTGAGGTGTACAAGTGCCGCATCGGTGATTTTGGTGCAAAAACTCATGTCGAGTGTGTGTATGCCTTCAAGATGAACAAATGCAGCGTCGGTGATTTTGGTGCAATAACTCATGCCAAGTGTGTGTATGCCTTCAAGATGAACAAATGCAGCGTCAGTGATATCATAGCAGTTATTTATGTAAAGAGTATGTATACGTTTGAGGTGGGTGAATGCCTTGTTGGTGATTTTATTGCGAAGACTCATGTCGAGAGTATGTATACCTTCAAGACGCCCCTTTCTAATGTCTGCATCCGTGGCTTTTTTGCTAACAGTGTACTTCTTATATTTTGTCACCCTCGAATCTCTACTATATCTATTAATGCTGGTGCACGAACTACATAATGAAATCCAACTCCTTGTGCACATAAAAGTTGCAATGTGAAGAAGAATATCTTCACAGTCGAAAATCAAACTTTCCACGGCGGAGTCTGACGGGGGAGGCGTCACGCAAATGTCATCGCTCTTATATTTCTTCGTAGGAACGGAATCGTCCTTATTGCTGTTAGTTCTTTTCATCCTTCAAAGGTATTCAACCTTTTCAAAGACTTTCATTACAAGAAATAAATAAAAATAGATGCTGGTTGATCGAAAGAGTTCTTACAAATTTTGTACAAGATGTTCAAGATAAGGCCCAGACAGATTGCAGAACTTGTAGGTATCATGTCAATGGGATATGTGTTTACCAGAAAGGTATTTTCTATAGGATTTATCAAGTGAGGATAATTTATCATCGTCTATTCACAGTGGCAGAGGAAGGTCCATGCAACCAGAGCTAAATGTCACTGAAAAAGACACAGACATTATCATAATTAATCATATTCCTATGCAACTCAGTTCATTTCAAGTCCCTGAGCGTGGGAAAGTTGCAATAATCCGCTCTCCATCCGATCCACATAAAGCAGTTGTCAAGCGTATTGTTGCCACAGAACATCAGAAAATTATCCCCAGAAAAGATAAACTCCATCACTATACAAATGACGATCCTTTTGTGGAGGATGATCCTGTAACAATTCCGAAAGGGTACTGCTGGGTAGAGGGAGACAATGAAAAAAGTTCAACAGATTCAAACTTCTACGGACCTGTATGTGACATATTTGCAACGATAATTAGTAATTCTTAAGGTACCAGTCGCACTTATACAAGGGTACGCAGAATTTGTAGTGTATCCTCGCCTAAAATCAATTTCAAATACAATACCGCAAAGTACACGGGAGAGAATCAAACCTTAAAAGCCTTGCATCCTTAATTATACTGTAATGCTCTCTAATAAAAAAAAACTTTTATCAACCGTACCAAAACATTGTTTATTGAATAGAGGATTGTGTAATAAAAGTCACTCTTCGTTCGCACCATCCCATCCAACACAAGAAACTCTTCTAAGAAAATACAAAATTTTATATCAAATACAAAACAAACGCCTTTACGGTATGGACCACATAAAAGCAAGGTCATGTAGCAAGTACTTATCCATCCACTGATCCTCATTCAAATTAAAATCAAAATGCCACCTGCTGTCCTTCTCAACGCTACTTTGTTTCCAGTAAGCCGACCAATCCCTTTGGCCCTCTTCTTTCCACGGTATCACAACCTCTATTTTATTATCCTCGAGTACGTGCATTCCTTTGGATTTCCATTCCTCTTGATTCTCCGTAAGCAAATGTAACATTTTTGTCCATCTAAAAGTAGTAGTCTTCTCTCTCCATGTTTGGACCCCAACCACCAAGTCTCTAAATCTATTACCGACTGCACCTGCCTCCATAAAGGCCATGTTCAATTCTTCTCTTCCAATGAACGTTCCTCCATTATTCTCGTGGTATAACATTTGTTGCTCCACAAACGTCATGTAGGCAAATGCGTAGCGTGACATGGCAGCTGCTGTGCCGAAGAAAATGTTGGAGCCAAATGTGTGGGTCATTAATGGGCGCAATCTGGAGAAATTCCAGCACGAATGTGATGTTGGGGTGAGCGGCGTGATCATTCCTACGACCACTCTGTCTTGGCAAGTTGCGTTGTAAGGAACGTCAAGCTTGCCTGTGGCGACATCTCTAAAATACATTTGATTCATGACATTCTCTACTTTGCCTGGCTTGCACCACTCGGTAATTTCGTCGGTCTTCATTATGCCTGCATCGGCATAAACAAAGTATTTTGACTTCCACAAGTTGCGCGCAACTGCTTCTGCAATGATGTAGAATTTCGAATTCCAGACACCATATAAATGTGGATTGCCATATCTCTGGATGTCTATATCCCATTGCTGTGTATAGAATACGTCCTTTCTTCCATTCTTACCAACAAATGGGACATTCCAGATTTCTTCAAAGTGGGACAACACGACCCAAAAAGCCTTAAGGGGGTGAGTAGCTGGGCGTAAGCGTTCTATTGAGTCCTTAAGGTTGGGAGGTACGAAAATGACTACTTGTACCGGGAGATTTGCTAATTTCCTGATGGACTCCATATATATCTCGATAGGACGATGTGTGGTCCACTCTGGTCTTTTGCTATGGGCTGGTGGTGGGTAAAAAATTGAAACAATGGTGGTATCAGAGATGGGTTCTATCTCTGTCTCACTTATAAACTCCGATGTCACAGGGAATATATCCTGTATTGACTTTGCAGCTTGTAGAAGGCATTGATCCTCGAAAGTGTCCTTGTCACACTCAATCTCTATAGTAAAGCCTTTGTTGTGATGGGGATCACCGAAGACATGCTTGTTTGTTACTTTGGCCATCTTATTCACAAGGTTCGCCAGTTGCGTTTGTTGCTTAGGAATTGTTAACTCCAATCCATCACATAAGAATCTTTTAATAAATGTCGGGGAATTTATGATGATGACTAAAATTGTCCTTATCCTCGTAACGACGCAAATAATACAACGGGTAATATTGTCAATTTACAATAAACCTGGTTTGTTCTGCTTGCAAGACCACAGACTCCGGAGATTGCAGTGTGACTTTGTTGAATCAAGTAGGTCCAAACACATTACTTAATATAATCAGGTGGAGAAGGTTTACTTTACATTCAGGTGGATTTATCAAGAATACAGAGGGCACAAAAATTTTAATGTTTTAAATTTCAATGTACCACTGTGATGATTTCAGATCACAAAATGTCCAAAAGCTCCACCCGCACCTTCTAACGATCCTCCAGTAAAAACATTGGCTGATTTCCTCAAAGAGAATCAGATGAACGGAAAAACACCTGGAACTTCTTCCATCTATGCTTTGCCAGATGATGCCACAAAGCAAAGTGGCGTCATGAGACAGCTTTCAGACATTCAGCTGTTGTCTTCATTTGCCAATGTGTACGCGGAGCAAATAGTGTTCTAAGAGAACCCAAAAGGTTACGATATTTCTGATCCAGAAGAAGCTGCCCTATGCACTCGTTTCATTTGCCAAGAACTTGAACATTGCACTCACTCAGTCTCTTACTGCATACCTTACCAAAGTGGACCAACTCAATCAATCTCTCAACAAGAGTGTATGTGCCGACGCTTTACACTTGGAGTTCTTAGACGAAGGGTTCAACTTCAGTAAGGCCGCCCTTAATCAAATCGACTCTGTGCTTCGAAGTCACTAGCAAATTTGAACTAAAGTTCCGGTTCTGCCAGTCAATCAACCAGCGTGGACCATGTGCTATTTGTCTACTACTTTGAGGGTTTTCTACAATTCACGTAGATCAACCTTCTGCGCAAAAGGCTTTCAGTACTGGCAAAGTTAGAGGTACCTCTCAATCGTACACATTCAACATGACTATACTGGTATTCACTTTGAAATGAATGAGGAGATAGTCGATGACCAACGAGATGCAATCAAACAGGTTATTGAAAATATCTTCTTTGAAATTAGAGCAAGTACAAGAGATTTGTTCCCGGTGGTTGTGCAAAACTAATAAAACGTATACTTTGCGTCTTTCCGCATTTTCTCTTACTACTTTTACAAAACGAAACTTGTATTAAATAGTTACAGAATTTGATTTACAATATTTGACACAACCTAGAAATTCCTGTAGTTCTTACCCATGCGAAGCAAGAATCGTTAGTGAGAGCACCATGTGATTCAAAATCAAGGAAATAGCTACGCAGACCTGTGATAAAAACTAAGAGATCAAATTGACACATTCGAAAGTATCATTCGGAGACTTGCAACTCGACTCATTAATTTAGTTATTAACTGCTTCATGCCATGGATATTTCGTTAATCAAAGAATTGTCAGATGAGCATGTTGAGTTTACAATTCAAGACCTTCACCACATCTTTATTAGGATGTCATAGAATCTTCCACCTTTTTTCTTAATACTTTTACAACAACTAAACTACATTTAAAAGAGTTTCAAAAAGATGAACATGAAAATACAACAAAAAAATGATCTTTATACTCGACTTCGAACTAGCGCACTTGTTGGTTTGCGCCGTGTCAATCGTCGTTTTGGTGGCGATAGCACTATTTACTTCAATTTGGCAGTTCCGTCTGAACAGATCTAACAAATGCTTTTGGAATAATTCGCCTATATGGACATTAGTGATATTAACAAGTACAAGTGAGTCGCACATTCAACATTAAACTAATTTTTAATAGTACAAGCCATCTTGACATCCTTCCCTTTAATCTCTTTTCTTACATTGTTGTTGTCCGATACAAGAGAGTCATCAGTGTTTCAAACCGTTTTAAGCACATCATACTCTGTTGGAAGTGAATTGGTAATCGTTCTGTTAGTAGTATTAATTTTATACATTGCATATTGCTAGTAAGTTAACAATTTCAAACAAAAATAATTGACTTTTGATAGCAATGTACAAAAAACGATGATTTATGGAACTGTGATTAACTCCACGATTTACACCATAATCTTGATTATATTCGGGTCTTTGGTTGTGTTGTCTGAATTCGTTTCTGTAATCTCTACCTTACTAGTGGCAATCAAGGGACTCACTACAGGAGCTGTTTACGTGTACACGACAGCGTCCGTACTTGCTTTTATACTATGCATCATTTTTATATCTGCATTGATAGTTCATATTCGGCTTAGAAAAGAACGTCACATGATGTGTGGTGAAGTAAGTGTAGAAAGTGTATTGAAAAAAGTAATTTTTATTTAATGTTTCTAGTGCTGAGAATTGTTTAGTTCACTCTGGTCATTCTACTTATTTCTCTATTCGGAATCTTGCTGTGTCTAGCCAAAATTGCAATCCACATTGTCATAAGCGTTTACTTCAAGATGTTGATTCCCTACCAAAACTACATTGAAATTAATTCTGACGACCGTTGGATCAACCAGCATAGTAATTGCTGCTTCGCTGCTTACGGTTATAATTGCATTTAGGAGCAGAGAAAATATTTACTTTGTGGTAACGGATGACCAACCATCACTTAGTGTCATACAGCCTCCTTTGAGGGACGGCTACCATCAACAGATTTATCCTGATTTATAATAAATTGTTTGTTACAAAAATAGGTTATATGTTTTTTGTCCTGGTCAAATTTGGTTTTTTTGTGGTGTAACTATGATGTAGAGGATGCGTAGAGGTTCTGTCAGGTAAATTGACTCTTCTGGTGGTCATTTTCTTACATCTTTCTTTAAGAATGAATACCGATGACGAACAGAGTATCGGTTTGTTAAAAATTCATTCTACAGAAGGTAATTCTTTTTGTTCACTATAGTAATATTGTAGCTACTAGCTTACTAAATGAAGATGAATATGTTAGTAATTCCGCCAAAGACGACGTTGATGTTCAGATCACAACAAAAAGATCGGCGAACATACGTAATGAAGAGGGTATTGTAGTTCCGAGCACTAGTGTAACACATCCCACCGCTCGACAGTTGCAATTAAATGGTTTTGTGTTTCAATCGAAGCATCAAACAAGTAAAGACGGTGCGGAGGTATATCAGTGCCACTCACGGGATGTGATACAAGCTTAGATATCTCAGATGAAGAATTGATAGAGTACATGGAAAGACGGTGGGCTTTCCTTGGGGAAGTAGACTATAACATGGTAGTCGATGCATATTTTAATGGGGAAGACATGTTTCGTATATATATAATGTTATATAAAAAAAATAAACAAGTATTGAGCATGTTTAATCGTATATTGTCTGTAGTTCTGTTCTAATCATAAAAAGGTTAGGGGAACCCTAATTGCTACCAAATGCGTTAGGGTTTAGGGTTTAGGGTAGGGTAATTGGATCTGGACCAAAAATACTCTTAATAATAAACACATGTCTTTGTCTAGTTTTGAAAAAAGTAATGAAGAAGAATTCTATGAAATTAATGTTTTTATTGTTGAAGTGAATAGATGAAGAATGCCCCAAAGTTAACTATCGAAAATGCCAAGTCGACAGCGCACCATATTTGTACATCTTTTGTGAATGGAATATTGTCTGTGAATGGCAGGATGATGGTTATGAAGAATTGCAGGATGAAAATAGAAAACGTAATCCTTCCGAGCAACCTCAAGCGAATGGCATTCACTTTAAAAACCTCTTCCTCGATAGCAAGTAAGGCGATTAAAATGCTCACAAATGAACACATGGTTCGAATGATAAATACCACCCAGGTCTTAAGTGATGCTTCATGGTCCAAGTTTGATAAAATGTATTCAATGGCTATCACTGATAATACTTGCTGAAATATCCACTGAATTAGGCACAGTATCACGATACCCTCCTTCATATCCGAATAACTGTTTGTGATTGTTTGGAGAAATTGCTGAAAACATGCTCCTTTTATAGTCTGCGGTTCAGGCCTGGCAGTTCCTGCGACAAACCTGCCAGGCCTGGCAGTTCCTGCAGCCAGACTGGGTATTGGTTGATTCAAAAAATTGTGATTGGTTTACAAAACTTTGACAAATGACTGGAAAAATATCCGAGGAAAGCATGGAATCCTGTGTGGTTACTGACCCTTTCAACAATGAGGAACCCAAAGAGAACATAAAAATAGATTATAAAGGAGTTAGCAAAGATCATCTTCTCCAAGTCCAAAAAGTTGACAAAGTTGTAGCATCATTCACCTTGAACGACTGTAGTGAAACCACATTGGTTCTTGAGGGTTATCGAAATTCGCGCTGGCATTATTTATGCAAAACCAAGGTCAATAAATTGAATGTTGGTAAGAGTTATCCATATTGCCAAGGTGCGACGAATACATTCTTTTTAATTGTTGAGGGTACCGAACACAAGGAGGAAGGAAATGAATTTAAAGTGAGCTTACGCTTCATGCACTGTCTTTACGGTAACTCATTCTATGATAAGGAAAATGGGGCAATCATAAAATATAGAAAAGTAAGATTGGTTCTACCTCAATTTAATCAATGTTCCATGTCGTTTAACATCCGCGCATCAGTTTCACAAGTTGATATGGAAATATACTTTTCTGAGGCGGATAAACATCGAAAAGAACACCCAGAACTTTACCCTGATATCCCCACCGAAAACAATTCGAATCAGCAGCCACAAGAGGATCCAATAAAGTCATCCAAATCCCGAAAATCTTCCAGTGTTGTTCGACATCAAGAGAAACAACCTCCAAGTAAGAGGCCAAATATATCATCCAATATTAAATGTTTGGTGATAAAACCCAAAGTAATGTTAGAAGATAAAGATGTGGCATGTTACAAAGAGAGAGCAGATGCAGAAGGAATAAGTGACAAAATATTATCACTAAGTGCTGATAACGGTCATTTATTTATTGGTAGAAACCGCGAAGAGTATCCGCAGATCGATCTTCAAATAGATGGCATCAGCCAATCACTTCGAATAAAAATAAAATGGGAGGGTGAACATGTAGAAGTTGAACTTGGTAACAAGAACGGAAAACGTCCTGTATCTATACGTCGACACTTGGGAACTGGATTTGAGCTTAAAGAATCAAGTAAGGTACCATTCAGAAACCATGATGCGATTGAAATACAGTTGAGTGGAACAGAATCGGAAAAAACTGGCACATTAGAGATTGTTATGCAAGACAGAAAAGAGAAACTTTTTCAGAAACAATGAATTAATGTTTAAAGTTTAAAATTGTTCATCAAAATAAATATTGGGGGTGTAATAATACTCTTGGTTGTTATTCCAAACTTGTTTGAGGTGTTGACGCATATGTGAAGCTGATGCATATATGACTGCATCACCGAGCTCACAAGCCCTTTCTACCACATTGTTCATCATATTGACGCATTTCGTTTCTTGTTGGTCCGTATTGGTGTTAATCAAAAGTTGTTGTAATATAACACCAACGCTATACAAATCGTCAAGGTACGACGCAATTCTATTGTCATCTTTCAAAACTCGGTTCCAAGGTAAGTTATTATCATAAACACGTTCACCCACTCTGGCCACAAGTCCCAAATCTAAAATCTTCACAATGAGTTTACCATTGCTTTCCTTTATTCCCAAATTATCCGGTTTGATGTCTCTGTGAACATGTCCTTCACCATGTAAAATCTCCAAACCAAGTAGTATTTGATCAACAATATCAAAAACTTGGCTCCTACTATATAACGTCTGGCCATCGTACAGCAAATCAATTAAGCAGTAATCAACTCTTTCGAGGAACAAGAAAATGACATTGAGACCTTCGAAACACGTAGTGTAGTAATCATATAGTTTGACAAAATGCTTGCCATTCATTTTCAGCAGCACTTGTACCTCCATTAATTTCTCTGCTCGATCCTTTTCATCAAGGTACTCTATGCTCTTTCTAACGACCCACGGCGCGATAAAATCTACGAGACCATAGCCACCCTGGATAGGCAGATAGAATTCGCATTGGCCGAATTTCCTTTCAATTACTGCCGTGTCATATGGCAACACAATAGCGAGAGAAGACACGGTAGTATCCATGGCGTTATATAAATTGCGTTTGTGATATTTCTGGTCGTAATCGTTCAGAAAATCTATCAACGAGTAATTGATGTATTTAAACAATACAATAGCTGAGGTTTGATGTTCTGATTGATAAAGAACGGTGCCTCTATAGCATAAAATGGTGGCCAAATAATTCATAACTGTTGGTTCCGAAGTAAACACACTCCAGTCAATACACAATATTGCAGATTTAGTGATAGTTAGTATTTGGTCCAAATTATCTTGCACTGCAAATGCAATGCACAATGCTTCACAAAAAAAGTAAGGAATGTTGTTCATGTGATCTTTACAAAAATCAAAATCATCAACAAGTTTATTATCAAGAGTTGGCAAAAAACAAAGTTGCTCTATTGCAGTTCGGTACTTTTCGACTGCACCCAACATTTGTGCTCTGCATGAGGTTATGCAGGAGCTATCAATGCTTTTGACTAGATCGATGGATTTATTGTACCTTTCTTCTGCGTCTTGTTTGCTTTTTGGTACAAATTCCAGGTGTTCTCTAAAGTCCCAAATATTTAGACCCTCGAAGAGATTGTTATTAATGCTTCGACTATTTTGTTTTAAGGCACCCAAGAGTTCCTTTTCAATGAAGTATTTGTCATCAGGATGACCTTTTATTCTATAGTAGGGACCTCCTTGAGAAAGCACCTCCCTCGCCACTTTTACATATAATTGTTCCAATATGAATAGGTCCTGCCATCGCGTTAATCATAATTGCAATTTAACATACCTTCTCGGGCAATTCGAGATTGTTGTTTATTATAATATTTCTCACCCTAAAATCTGGATCAATCTGTTCGAAGGGACGTTCTTTTGTTATAAAATCTCTGATCAAAACCTTTGATTCGTAGTTTTTTATTGAATTCACAACCCTTATTTCTTCATCCCTTGTAGTTCTTGCTTCCCGAATAAGTTCTTTTAGTAGATGATCAGACTCTTCTTCACTATCTGATAGTTGATCATCGAATACCTCTTCACACTTTTGACGCTTTCTATCCCTACTAGTAGAAGTTGAGCGAGAACGTAACATTTTCGTTTCTCCTTTTCATCCGAATCCGAATCAATCGTTACAATTGTTGTCTTCAAATCAAGGTTGGACATTCTCAACCAGCCAAACCTAACCATCCACCTATAGTTTACCTTACTGAGATTATTGGATGTACACGACGTTATTCCTACAGCATTACGGCAAAACCTAGAAGTTAGGGAGTAATTGATTATCTGCGCTTATAGCTACTGATGGTTTCTCTTTTGGAACTAGATTTCAGAAGTTACAATTTTCAAGGTAAGGTGGGACGTGATATTTTTCACATTAAATTGAAGCCTAATTGATTTATTTGCTGAGCAAGATGGCTCAAATAGTTTTTGCTTGAGTGATACTTTACAGGGTTAACTTCACACACCCGGGTGTCTTTCGTTGACCAAAAATATATTGTATGTGTTGAGGGCCCAAAACTTCAAAGTACTGGTTGAGTTGGCATTGTAACGATTTTACAGATATGTACATAATACAGGTTAATAATAGATGATTTTAAACAAATAATTGCCCGAGGCATCCTGAACAAAAATAAAATCCTCATAATATGCACAAGCTTTGTTTACCCTTATTAGCTTGTCTTTTCGTGCCGATCATAGCAGTACAAACGAGGATAAGGTATATTCGAGATAATGTTACGAAATATCAATTTGTGGATGTAGGTGATTCTCTTATAATAAGCCTGACAGCCTTAATACAAACATTAAGAAACATAAATGCACCACAGTACGTAATCGACAAGATTAATAATGAATGCACAGGAACGGACATATTAATTTTTGAGGCCCCTTCAATCGACAATGGGAAAAGCCCATACATTTCTTGCTACAGCCAATCATTGAACTCGCCTGTCTTAACTATGCACATATATAATGAAAGATTGGAACAATCTGGCATGAGACCAAGTATACCCCAATGGTTTTCTCCACCCATACAGTTCATCCAGAAAAGAAGCGGCGGTGTTTATCCGTCAGGCTTCGATAGAGGACATTTGGTTGCAAACTCTGATATGAATACGCTACAGGACAAAATATCTACTTTTTCTGTTATAAATTCAGTTCCCCAACGTTCCTACATAAACCAAAACTACTGGCTTCATGTTGAGAACGCAGCTAGGATGGTCTACAACAATTATTATAATTTAGTCGCCAATCCCAGTTTTTTTGTTATCAACGAAGTTATATTTGACGCTAATCCTAATAGTGTTGTGAAAGAAAGAGGTTGTTTAGACTGTGCGGATGTGAGACTTCCAGTTGCCTTAAGAAAGCATATCGTTTATAAAGATGATGACTTTGTAGTAGCAACAGTAGGGAACGGCAAGGACATTAACACCCTGAAGCCAGTAAATTTAGAAACCAGGCAGGGTGGATCTCAATTAGCAAATGAAATAAGAGATGCATTGTACGACAAGAATAATAACAATAAGTACACACCTAAAGTCCGACCTGTTGTTCTACCACACGACTGTAATGTGCCGTTTGATGTTGATTTCGAGGATACTATATACAGAAACGACAGGAGGAAGAGGGTGTTTTCAATAGGAAGGGAAGGATGCCCAGATGAGTGCAATCTGTTATATTATCGCCCTCGAGATGTAGTTTACTCTGATTTTTCAACAACGGATGATGATACAGAGACCGTTATTGCAGCATTGGTATATCGAGAAGGTACATTCTTAACCACATACTTTGCACAGCCTAGATCCAAATCTGATGATAAATATCAAGGCACAATAAATATGAGGTGTGTGAACCATGATGATTTATCACTCAGACAGCGCCTCATTTTTAATGTTGATAGACGTAGAATTATTGAACGTCCAGCATTTAGAATAGTTAATGGTCTATTCAAAATTGCGAGGAAGAGACACCAATTTAAACCATACTAAAACTGTTTTGTACATGTCAATAAAGTGGGTTGTAATGTTGTCATTAAATTTTTTGCACATGTGTTGAAGTGCGGTCAATTATCTTTGAGATTACAAAAGAATTCTTCACAGAGATTCAAAATAATGTTGAACATCACGTATTGGAAAGTCGCAAGACATGACTGTTATTGTCTCTACTGAGCAATAAGTGTCATCTTTAATGTGATTAAAGTAAGTGGTGTGACTTGAGTCTTTGTAGTTCGTCGACATATGTGGAATGCTCCGAGCATTTCACAATGTTGAAGATTTCTTCGTGATGGAAGGGAAACGTAAAAACATCTTTCGATTCCATCTGGTATAAATTGTATTTTGAAGTGAATCGTTAAGGTATTGATGGGATTCATTGAACTTCCACGAATCTTCATCTTTGAGTCTTGACAGTAGCAAGTCGAAATCTCTATCGGTTGCTTCGGGATGCTCACAATTATAGAAGCGGGGAGAGCACGGCGTTCCGACGCGAACACTCATTCTATTGAAATACCTTCTCTTGCGATTTTCATGCACGTAATCTTTATAAAAGGTCCGGCAGACAGTGTTGCTTAATGTCCATGCTGACAAGAAGCTTAATCTCGTCAAACAAATTGTTGAGCAGGATACCGTTTAAGGAGTTGCTAAAATCCCTAACTACAGAACTTCTTAATCTATCGTTGATATTTATTTCTTGGATGGCGCCAATCGTCAAATATTCATTTATAATGTGTAATGCTGAGTTGTACCTTGTTCTTATACCAACGTGCTTCATTGTGTGTGGAGACCATAAATCGCTGAAAGTGTAAGCGAAGCTGTTCATTTTCTAACAGCCCCTCTAAATCATATTCACCGTTGCGCTCCATCCTTGTTTTATTTTTGCTTGCGTGCCTCTTGAATTGTGAACGGTTCCAAGCGTCAGAAGCTTCATAAGAATCTAACCAAATATGTTGAATTCTGTGGTATCAACATAATAAATCGGCTTGGTTTGTATTGAAATGCAGAACGTTGAGACTCTGAAGCTGATTGGTAACATGATATGTTTTTTCGTTAGAATAATTTTTTGGGTTGATCCAGCTTTATATATATATGGTAAAGGTGCGCCAACTATCGCAGTTGTTGATGAGAGAGACATGAAATCTCATATGGATGCCAATATTGAATAAACATTCGTTACATTGTAATTTCATGTCACTTGATTGACTTGCTCTTGTAATAACTGTTCTCAATTAGGATGCGAAGTTCAGGGAATGTGCGAGTGTTGAAGTCCGCTGACAGAGGTCATGATAGTCACGCTTGGTTAGATTCATGGTTCACATTTTCTTTTAGTAGCTACTACCACCCCGACTATAACGGTTTTGGACCTCTTAAGGTTATAAATGAAGACAAAATTAAAGCTGGGAAAGGCTTTCCAATGCACGCACATTCTGAATTAGAAATATTTTCTTATATTGTTTCCGGTGAGCTCCACCATGAGGATTCGATGGGGAACAAGGAGGTTTGTAAAAAAGGAGATGTGCAGTTCACATCCGCGGGGACCGGTATCAAACACAGCGAACGCAATGGACAAAAGAGTAAAAACACACATCTCTTACAAATATGGGTTGAACCCAATCAATCGAAACTCGTACCCTCTTACGCAACAATGAACTTTGCTGATTCGGACAAGAAGAATAAACTCTGCACAATAATTTCGTCAATAGATAATGAGGAGGAAACTAGATCCATAAAAATACATCAAGATCTAACAATGTTCGCATCTATATTAGAGTTGGATAATTCTGTAACATATCACGTAGCTCCAGGTCGCAAATGTTTGATACAAATTGTACAAAAAGCAGATGACCCTTGTGTATGTATAAGTCACGGTCCCGGTGAGGAGATTGACGCAAAAGGAGGTGATGTCCTGTTTGTTACAACAACTAAATCTAAACCAGTTGATTTAAAGATTACTGGTAAGGGCAAAAAGACCGAGTTTGTTCTGGTAATGGAACATGTGTTGATGTCGATAAGTGCGTTTGTAAACAAGGGTTTTATGGTCAAAGATGTGAAGCATATAGTTGTTATGGTAGCATTTTTAACAGTACCTCTGTATGTAGTGGAAATGGGGCATGTATTAATGTTGATAACTGCGCCTGTAGATCAGGATATTATGGTCAAAGATGTGATGCTTATAATTGTTATGGTAGCTTGTATAACTCTACATCTGTATGCAGTGGTAATGGAACATGTGTTGATGTCGATAAGTGTATTTGTAAACAAGGGTTTTATGGTCAACAGTGCGAAGTTTATAACTGTTATGGCAATGCGTATAATTCCACCGCTGTATGTAGTGGAAATGGAACATGCGTGGATGTCGATAAATGTTCATGCAAAGCTGGATTTTATGGACAAAAGTGCGGGGCATACGACTGTTATGGTGTGATATATAATTCTACAACTACATGTAGCGGTAAGGGTGCATGCATGGCCCCTAATGTTTGTATTTGTAACGCTGGATATAGTGGAATGAACTGCAAAAATTCACCTACACCTACACCAACACCTACGCTTACACCTACACTCACTTTAACACCAACAACCACCCCCACCCTCACTCCGACTCCTACACCAACATCCACTCCAACACCTACAACGACACCAACACCAACACTCACTGACACGTCTGCTCCGACTCCCACACCAAGCCCGACATTGACTCAAACTCCCGCTATAACACCTACTTCCACATCGTCACCAACGCCCACTCCAACACCTACCACGACACCGACACCAACACTCACTATAACACCGACACCCACTCCAATACCTACTCTCACACCTAATCCAACTCCCACACCGTCACCAACACCTACCCCCACACCAACGCCCACCCCTATTTCGGCATCTACGGCTACACCAAATCCAACGCCAACACTTACTGTAACGCCTACTTCGGCACCAACACCCACTTTGACACCTACATCGACACCTTCATCAACACCAACCACCACACTTACACCTACTTCTACTCCAACCCTTACACAGTCACTAACTCCTGCACCCACACTAATTGAAACATCTACCTCCACACCTATCCCATTACCAACGCCTACGTCAGCCCCAACTCCTACTCAGACACCTACGTCTACTTCCACATCCACATTAACTCCGACCGAAACCTCAACTCCAACACCGGCATTTACATATACACCCACTCCAACTTTGTCGGCTTCTGCTACATTAACAGTCGCTTACACGACCACATCAACACCTACCTTCACACAAACCTCAGCACCGACTGCAGCACCTCTTGCAAGTAAGCCTGGTTCTGTATCATCAACTCCCACGCCTACACCTACATTTACCTCCACACCAACTTCAACATCAACTCTCACACCTACTCCGACGCAAACTCCCACTACGTCAACTACTCATACACTCACTCATACTTCAACATTTACCTCTACACTAATTTCAACCAACACACCAAATTTAACACCCACACCTACTCCTTCTCCTACATCTACAACCCCTCCAACTTCCACACTTACCTCCCCTCCATCACCTACACACACAGATACTCCAGTGCCTACTTCAACTTTGACGCCATATACTGTTGCCTTTTCTCAGAATGGAATTACTGTGATGTACTTTTATAACACAACAAATACTTCAACAGTACTATCTACATCAATAATCAATGGAGTACAAACTACCACGATTATTCAGTCTAATATACAAGGCATTATCGGACAAATTGTTCCTACGACCAATTCAAACAATACTGATGTCGTAATATCTACATACAATAACGGAATTACAACTATCGCTCAACTCAATCTCGTATCCAACAGTAACGTAACTACTGTTGCATTGATTAGTGGTGTATCAAATAATGTAGTACCCATCTATAATTCTATCACACAATCAACATCTTTACTTGTTTCTACAGTGAACATTGATGGATCGACAGTGTTAAGTTCAGTATCTGTTCCAAGCATCTCTAATCCATCATCATACTCTGGTGCTGCAAATATAACTGTTGTATCGGTTGCTCCATCTGGAAGTAACATCATGTTATTTACCATCTATAATAACGTAACTGGAACAACAACTGCTTATGTTTTGGAATCCAATTCTAACAGTAGCGTTGCAACCATTAGTAGCTTTGATGCAGATACAAAAACAACTAGTGTTGCTACCAGTATAAATGTGACAATCGGCTACACACCAGTGTTGACTACCACTAGCACTGGTTGTTCTGTTTCGTTGGGTTCAAGCACCGCAGTTGTTATACCAAGTACGGTCAGCTCAAATAGCTCGAGTGTTAACTTGAATATTGCGGTAGTCAATGTTGCTACTGCTCCGATAACTTCTACTAACACACCCACTCCTACATTAACACCGGTTACTACCCTCACATTAATACCAACATACACACAAACTTTCATACCTACTACATCCACTCCAATATCTACTTCTACTCCCCTACAATACTGTTGCTTTTACACAGAGTGGTGTTACAGTTATGTATTATTATAATACCACTACAAATACATCAACTGTGTTGTCTTCAACTGTTGTAAATGGAGTACAAACAATAACAGTGATCACATCTGGTTTACAGGGCATAATATCTCAAATTATTCCTACAACCACTACCAATAATACTGATATTATTGTTTCTACAATTAGTAGCGAAGGAACGACGGCAGTTCTATCGCAGCTAAATATAGTACAGAATAGTAACATCTCTTTAGTTGCTGTGCTTAATGGTACTACTAGTAATGTCGTTCCAGTATATGATCCCATTACAAAAACTACATCTGTTTTAATTTCTAGTACAAGTAGTGATGGGTCCACTGTACTATCTTCTGTTTCAGTACCAAGTATTTCTCAACCGACAACTAGTACTTTAACTGATTCATCTACAACTACTGCTAATTTAACAGTCGTTTCAGTTTCTTCGCCTGGTAGTAATCTTTTAGTGTTTACTGTTTACAACAACGTGACTGGTACAACTACTGCTTATGTTATGAATTCGAATACAAACAGTGGTACTGCTACCATTAGTAGTTTTGATACCAGTTCCAAAACAACATCAGTTTCTACTACTGTTAATGTAACGCCTGGATTCACTCCAGTGCTGACTACAACTAGTACAGGATACTCTGTTACTGTTGGAACTAATACTGCAGTTACTATACCTAATACAGTAAGTAGTAGCAATGGTACTACTAGCTTGAATGTTGCAGTTGTGCATATTCCCACCGCTACACCCACTCTTACAATGAGTAACACTCCAACGCCTACCCCTTCGTTACAATACATCGTGGCATTCTCTCAGAATGGTGTTACTGTAATGTATTATTTTAATAGCACGTCAAATACATCCACTATATTGTCGTCAACGATTGTTAATGGAGTACAAATAACCACGACTATAAGTTCTAATATACAAGGTGCAATAGCTAAAATTGTACCTACAACATCTACCAACAAGACTGATATTGTGGTATCTACATATAGTAGTGCTAGTGGTTCTACAATTCTTTCGCAATTAAATATATTACCAAACAGTAATATATCCCTTGTTGCAGTGATAAATGGAGAAACAAGCAGTGTTGTACCAGTTTATGATCCTACAACGAAAACTACAACAGTTCTTGTTACTAGTTCTAGTAGCAGTGGAGCAGCAACACTTGCATCAGTATCTATACCAATATCTCACAATCTACGACTACAACATTAGTAGAAGCAGCAGTTCCAACTGGAAATCTATCTACCATATCAGTTGCATCTCCTGGTGAAAGCCTCCTTGTGTTTACTGTGTACAACAACGTTACTGGTATCACAACTGCATATATATTAGCATCAAGTAATACAAGCAGTACTGCCACTATAAGTAGCTACGACACTAGTTCTAAAACAACTTCTGCATCTACTACTATTAATGTGACTCCAGGTTACACGCCTGTGTTAACAATCACGAGTTCAGGATACTCTGTATGTACTGGAACTAATACAGCGCTTGTAATTCAAAGCACAACAAGCAATAGTAGCACTACTTTGAATATCAAAGTGATTGTGGTACCTACTCCAACCCCCACCTCTATCCCTTCTATTTTTACTACCTCTGCACCAACTCCTACACCTACATCATCACCAATTACTCCTACTTCTACATCAACACCGATATCAACGCCATTGTTAACGACTATGGCTACTACCTCGGAGCCTAGTATCTCGAGTCCCTCTATTGATGTACCTGTTAGTATCATGAGCTCAGTTGATCAAGTGTTTTTCAATGTATCATCATCACCAATGTATGATACCTCTAGTAGAAGAGTGTTAGCATCTTCTGCTAAATACTCACGTCATTGAAATGTACTTTCCGCATCACTAGTAGTTCGTATGGAGTTAATCCAGCAGAGCTCTCAATGAGTTCAGATAATTCATTTATTAGATTGATCTCTGTTTATGATACGACCTCGTACCTACACTTGTCTGTTAAACAAGGAACATTTGAATTCTCGGGAGAAAAAACATATCCATTGTCTTTGTCGACTACTTATGACGTGAATATGATTATTACTAACATGGGGGAAGTACTTATGACCAGAATCATTATCACTGCTAATGGAGGTCCTGTGAGTACTTTTAATGTGCCACTACAATCTGCCTTTTCTTTAAGTTCTTTCCTCAATGAGAAGTTTTCGATGGTCGTGTCGCAGAGTAACTATGAAGTTAGTAGTTTGGATAATTCAGAACGCAGTTTAAAAAGTAACAATGTATCGGCTACAATTGAGATTATGAGAATGAGTATGTCTTCTAGTGATGGCAGTAATGCATTTTCTCCTGACATTGCTTATTCTACTCCAAATGTGAGCAACAGCAGTATTGCTATCATAGCTTCGATTATTGGTGTGTCGGTTGGAGCTTTGTTGTTCTTTTTATTGTTCATTATTATTCTAGGTATTATTTTGAAAAAGAAGAAGAACAAAGTAATGGATGACATCTCGTCGAAAGAAGGTTCCTTGGGTTCCAGTGAAGTATTATTAATATGATAATCTAATAAATTTTCTTTTATATCTTATTGTCTCAAAGACTTGAAATGCTGCTTACCACAACAAGGTTTAGCAACGGTACCAACATATACCAGTCTGGTGATGCAAGGTAAGATGTTGATGCCTGGCCTTTTCTACTCGAATTTCGTCCTTCTTGGTTACTGGAACTATTGTTCCTGTGCAGACGTAGTTTTTCAAAGTGACAAATGAGTCATTTGGGAAATTCTCCACTTTTGAAGAAGTAATTATGAAAATTAAATTGTTCTTTTACAATTCAACAAAATTATTAGAACAACTCTTGTGCTATTATAACTATGAAAGGAAGTAAGATAAACAAGAAAGAAAAATCCAGAAGGGCCCAAATATTGGATAGAATAGGGCGCATAAATGAAATCTTCAAACAAGATTCGACGCTGGTTTCAATTCAACTCAGTGGGATGATTGAGAGCGAACTTAATAATCCAAGTCTGATTCTAAACTCTAACGTACATACTTTTTTAGATTGTTCCACTAATATATTCGTAGTTCTACGAAGTCATCAACATTTACTTGGATAATTTTACAGACCTCACCAAGCAAGGACTTAGCGATAGAGAAATCGCAAATAAGTTATATGAACCTTATAACATTGCGATAGAAGGCCTTCAAGCACTTTATGCGTCTGATCAGTCTGAAACCTCTTTGGGGTCTGACGTTGCTGAATTGGTCAATTTCGATGAAAGACCTTCTGATAATTATAATCTTAAGTTAGTTGTTATAGGGCACTTAAAGGATATGGTTGTTCCTAATAGGTGGACCAACTACAATCTTGTTTGGTACGGTTTCATCTTAAGTCAACCAGTAAGTCACATAAAGTTTACATGAAATAACAACCAGCCCCTCATCAAAAACTTTGTTTTATTCGCAGAGCAAGCACTCGAAAACATGCAAAGTGCTCTAGATTTAATAAAAGGCATGCAGTACGATAGAGAAAGAGCCAATCTTCTCGCCGAAGACAGGCACAAGTCCCTCGAAAACAAACTGCAAGCCATGAGCGAGGAATTGCATGCGGTAAGGACAGACTCTGAAACCATGAGCAAGGAATTGCAAGCGGTAAGGAAGGACTCTGAAAAGGAAATCAGTGCCCTAGTTTCGGAGAATGCAGTGCTCCAGCAAAGAGTTCTGGATCTTCAAAATTCTAGTGAAGTACATGATGAACTTATCAGAGGACTAGAAATCCAATGTGATTCTCAATCAGTTGAGTTGGCCACAGTGAAAAACAAGATGGACAACATAATCATCTCTGTTGTTGAAAAGGACATCCTCATCAACATCTCCGAAATCCTCAAATTATGTTGGGAAGCATGCGAAGAGGCGTTCCGCGAATTAAATCCTCAAACAGGTATGTACAAGTTCACGTAACAGAAGTATAACAACAATTCTAGGTACGTTCGAATACAAAGATGTTAGTTCCTCGTTGTCACTATGCACGGTCTTGGATGTAAACTTAGTTAGGACCTGCTATATAAGTTTCACCAGGCCTGAGAGACATGACAAATGCCATCCGAGTCTTGGTCAATTGACCAAAATCAGTTTGGACCAGTACACTAAAGTACTTCGGAGGCAAATTGACACTGATAATTTTTCAACTTCATATGAGAGGATCAGAAACCTCACAACCGAAGCTGTATCGTTCAATTCTGATACAGCATCAGTTAGAGTATTGGTGGATTTGTTTTTAAAGAATGCTCAAGACTGTTCATCGAAATACAAAATCATTGATAAGATCAAAGATTTAATCGTTGCAGATATGAACAAAAAGTAACACGCTATAATTTGTTTAAAGCTGAAGCCAACCAATGGGAGATGATATTAATTCTCAACTTTAAAGATACAAGTTGTTGTATCAGAGGCACGACTATACACCAGAGTTGACATTCACAAAATTGTGATCAAATAAACAAATCCGATTTCTATCATAATCTTCTTAGTTTGATATTTGCAACATTGTCTAGCTAGGTACACGGATTTATTCTTCCATTCTTTCTGTCATGTAATTGTCCTACTCGTTAATAATGGTTTTTGTTGAATGGTAGTACACGCTGTTAATGTTGTGACACACCATCACTTACAATCCCAACCACCGGACTTGGAAGAGGAGTTTCATATGACAGTTACAAACATCAGAACCTCTCAAAACACAATCAACATGAAGAAATAAAAAATCCGACCGGCGGGCGTACATCAAATTATTTATATCAAAACAGTTCAAAGTTGACTCTGATACTTACTCAATGAGTAGTTATGACGACCTGACTGTGGAAGGTTCTACAATACTATACTCTCCAAGCGAAAACTCAGCGTTGCTTGCTTCCGAGAATTCAAAGAGAATGTCTGTTAACGATGAACTTCCAGAAGATGTAGATGCTTTAATTAACTGGGATATGGCTCACGATGGCCAAGAATTTGTAGTTACTGACATTGATAATGAAGAATTTCGCAAAGTTCCACAGGACCAAACAATTGTTCAATCCATCCTCTCTTTATTCGGAAAATCTGTAGAAGAGCAAGAATCCACAGACCAAGGCACAATCAAACCCAAGAAGCAAGATCACAAAAAGCTATCGGAATTACCAGCGACTGCAATATGTGGAAACGATATAACATCATCATGTTTATATGTGATTGGTCTTTGTACAAGTTACGCAGGAGTATGGGCACCAGTGTGCTTGCTTGTGGTGGCTGTTGTTTTGTATTTATTCAAGGTACGCATCTTGTTTGTATTCTTGTTAACATTATTAGAGTGTGTATGAAGAGGTTGGAAGTGCTCTTGCTTTGAATGGAGCCAGTTAAACACAACGTCCAAACAGATAGCCTCGCTAGCGGCCTGCCTAACAGTACATAATTTTTCACAA
>JAOPGA020001435.1:0-39711 GCA_026419775.2 Acrasis kona | reverse complement strand
TCAAACTCAAGTTCCAACATGATGCCTTCCGAAGTTACTACATTAATCTTGTGGTTGGCTTTTCCATAAAGGTACATATGCTTGGACTGTCTATTCCATGATATTTAAATCTGCTTCTGTTTCCTCTGTTTGTACAATATTAAAAACGTCATAGCCGGCTCCAATCAACGAACTCCCTGTTTTTGTGAAGAAACTTGCATAAGAGTTGGGTGTGCTGGCATTGTTTGTTTCTGCTTCCTGTGGAACGCTGCTACAAAATGTTAACACAATGATGGATAGATAATACTTACTCTTCTTTTACCGAGAAGACATGAAGTGTCGATGAAGATACGCAACACACGTAGGTGTCATCGTGACTAATGGCAATGGAATGGATGGTTGACTTTTTCTTACCCCCTACAAGAAAGTTAATGTGACTTTATTTGAGATGATTACTTCTAAACTCATGTAGTTTTCTCCCACTTTGAGTATCAAATAGCTTTAAAAGTGTACCATTGTCTGATGCTGACGCAACCAGGCTGCCCAAAGAGTTACACGTAATTGCATGTAGTGATCCTTCATGTGCCACAAATGCGTGGTCCTTGAGTATTTTATTAGTAGAAGTAGTTGATAAGTTAATGATCCTGATGCATCCTTTTTTCTCGTCTGGAAAAGCTAATATACATTTTGATCCCATTTTATCCCTAACAAAAGACATTAAGCCTTTTGGGTTTGGACTTGTTTTGTACGTCGCAAATGGAGATTCGTTCAACTTTTTAATGTTGTAAATGAACAATTGCTCCTCGGATGCAACTGCTATACTATGAAAGGTGAGTAAAATCAAATGCAAAATGCTTACTATTGGTCTCTTGATTTTAATGATACAACCTTTTGACGACAGATTATCTGTCCAGTCAGTTTCTTTGTACTGTAGTTGTAAAATTTAATAATGTTTAGTTCAAATGCAGGATGTGACCCTCCGCCAACTAGTGCCACAATAGATTCCTTTTCATTTATAATTTCTACGAATCCTATGCCTCCATCAGGAAATTCTTTACTCGTTAAAAATGTAACATTACAGATAATGCGTACTTCTCATTGCAATCTCCATGAATGGATTGGACTCACAAACTAAAATGCCCGACTCAGTTCCTCCAACAAACTTTTTGCCCTTCTCGTTATAACCTATGAACAGCAATCTGTTTTTATCGGTATTTCTGTCGTGTTCATCTTGTTCTTGGGGTGTTATCGTCAAAGAAGACATTGTTTTGGACAACTGAATGGAACATGATTGTTTTTACAACACTTCTTTTGTGCATCCCCAGGTGTTCCGTATGATGTGCTAAGAGAATTGAACAACAAAAGGCTATGAAAATAGAAAATATTTTAATGTATGACTAAGTCGTTTGATTGTTTATAACAATGGAATTGAATGATTCAACTAGCCCATCAAGTGGCAATGTCATTTTATCATAAATACTTTGGTCATCCTCAATAGTGGAGATACAAAAAGCAACGGCTTCCAATGTTGACAAATATTTTTCATTGGGTTCACTTCTGATTCGGTACCTTGTGGCATGTTTCGGATTAATGCAAAGATACCTCATACCCTTTAATAATGTATGATTTCTTGAAATTAATCTTTTTGCATAAATCCACGTCCCATCAATTACTATAAGGTTTCTTAGTGGCAGCGATCCTTTTAATGGATGCTGTGTCTCTTCGAGATTTTTTGTAATAAGTTCCGCAATGTCCAGTGCAGAAGCTGATGGGTACAATACCCAAGTACCCTCTATATCATCACATGCCTGCTTTAGTTTTTCGTTACATCCTTTTGCAAACTTCTTTCCGGTTATTAAATGAGCATTTTTCAAACACGCTGGTATGAACCCACCAGTATTTTTAAATTCTCTTGATTCATGTGAATGTTGTAATATTATAACATTAAGCTCACTAGATTTTACTAGTTTTAAAGGTCGTGGGTTTGGGAGAAACATACAAAGGCATTTTTGGTCGATTGGTACCCTCATGCATGATTTGCAACGTTCAGGTCTGCTTCGTTCATTGTTTGCTTCTGGTTCATTTAAATCAAATCCATCAAATAAGTTGTCCATGTTTACAAGACTTTAATTTTAACTAACAATATTTTATTGGTGTCCTAGTACCCTTCCCTGTCCTTTGTTTGTCCAAGGATCTTCACTTTGCTGTTGAATGTGAGCCTCTCCCAAAGACAAGGTTCCTGCTTTCTGCTTAACCCATTGAACCATTGATGATACAGCCTTTGGTACTAAACCTACTTGATCCTGCTGTGTAACACCACTGTCTGTCGGTAGCAACTCATAACTATCATTATTACGTCCAGTAGCATGATAATTTGGTGACTGGACAAGAAAGTTTGGGATAAAACTCTCTACAGAGAGGACGATGTTAGTAAGTTTATTATTTTGAACAACCAACACCATGATGTAGCCCGAAATAATACCTGAGAGGTGACCCAAGAATGATGCACCAGGTAACAGAATTTGACTTATTAACAATAGAAACCAAGGATAGTACTTTGCACTAACAGAGTAGATTCCGAACAAACTTTGCGATACAGGTGAATAGTGCGAACTCATAACTATATATGAAAAGAGGATTCCACTAAAGCCAACAGAACATGTGGGTGTTATTGGTAAACCAAACTTCTCTGCTAGTGAAAGACATAACATCAAAGTAATGTTAACGATTGAATTAATCACCATCAACAAAATTGTACAAAATAATATATACGTAGTTCCGAGTTTCACTTCAAGAAAGTTGCCGAGGCTCATTAACCCCATCATGTTGAATGCGAGATGGATCAAGTCCACATGAAAAAATACGTGAGTAAGTATCCTAAAGTATTCGTTCCTCCTAACGACCGACTCAAATTGAAAACATACAAGTTGAACACTTGGCCAACTAATCAAAGTTTGTACTATAAATATCAGAGTACACAGCACAAAAATGAGTCTCGTAAATAACGGAATGCCATAAAACCAATTTTTCACTCGTTCCAATAAAGTCTGAGAATTTTGTCCTCCAAATGCGTCCATACCTTACAAAAAGATGCACAACCAACGAAAGTAAAAATACAATTTTTATTATTACATATCCGAATGTTCTGGCCATGTTGTATAACCCACTTCACCACTGGTGTAGAAAGTACTACGATCGTATTTCGTGAGTTCAATTCCTTCTCTAATTCTCTTAACAAGATCAGGATTCGAAATAAAGTATCTTCCATAAACAACACCATCTACATCTCCCTTCTCAACAGGTTCAAATGGATTGTTCAAATTGTAAGATCCTGCAGACAACAACGGTGTATTCTTCAACACTCTCTTAAACGGTTTCAAACTAATCTCATCTTGAATCTTTAGTAAGTCAGTGACACCTCTCTTCTGAGCGGCCTCCTTCAAAATGTTCATTTTTTCATCTTCGTTAGAAACTACAAGGTCTGATCTTGGCTCTAGAATGTGAACGTATGCAAGTTGTTTGGGTTCAATCATTTCACATACATACTCAAAGTGTGAAACTGGATCAGAGTCTTTTGCGTCTTGGAAGAATCCGAAGGGACTGAAACGAATTCCAACCTTGTCCGCTCCGATGGCTGCAACCACAGCATCAACGACTTCTAATGTGAAACGCGCCCTGTTTTGAATTGATCCTCCGTATTCATCTGTTCTTTGATTAATGTTATCTTGAAGGAATTGATCCAGTAGGTAACCATTTGCATTGTGAATTTCTACTCCGTCGAATCCAGCAAGAAGAGAATTCTTTGCAGCTTGGACATACTCCGATGTGACTTGTTTAATGTCTTGATGGGTCATTTCTTTTGGAACTTCTTGTGGTTTTCCAGTTAAATTGTTTATTCCGCTAATTGCAATGGCACTTGATGAATAGGCTTTTTGTCCTAATAGCACGGAATTTGACGCTCTTCCTACTTGCCAGAGTTGACAGAAAATCTTGCCACCTTTTTTGTGCACAGCATCAGTGATGATCTTCCAAGCATCAATTTGTTCTTGAGTGTAAATTCCTGGAGCATTAGGATACATTCCTGCTGTCGTGCTGATGAATGTGGCCTCTGAAATGATGAGTCCCCCCTTTGTGGTTCGTTGCGAATAGTATTCTGCGACTAATGGTGTGGGTACCGCATTTGGTGAACGGAATCTTGTTAGTGGTGCCATGACTATGCGATGATCAAGGTGAACACTCCCTAGCGTTATTGGTTTAAATAGTTTAGAATCTGCTCTTTCTTGCTTTGTGAGACTTGACATTTGCTTTGTATTGTTTTTTGTTGTTAATTTTGGTGTCCTTTTATTGTGGGGAATCGTGGTACCGGTATTTCGCCGCAAATTGTGCCGACGCTATTTACAAAAGATGTTGAACAAAAGTTATAAGGGAACAGACTTCACCGTCGTGCATTCGATGCAAGTTAGATTTGATTCGAAATTAATATAAAGAAGCCATCATATGGTGGACACACTGTTCTGAGATTGGTGTTCATGTAAGTATAACAATCTGCAGCGGTCAAGTTTAAAATACGATGACATTAGACTTGTTGTAATTAATCACTCAAGGAAAACCTGGGCGTAACAGTTGATTTATTACTGTTGTTATAAACTCCTCTATTAGTGCATGGTGTCACTATAAATGATATGATTATCACTCTACATTTTTTGAAGCAATATCCTTTACAGCAAAAAGCCTTTGCTTCATCTCAAGTGTCTGGTGTGGAGTATAACAAGATCATCCGATGCACAATGAAAGCATTAGTCGACGACAAGAGAATTCAACTGGAGGATACGATATCAACAAATTCACCCTACCGATTTTTCCATAAGATTTACGCTGTTGTAGATGCAACAGAGTGCAATTTGATGTTTATATTCAAGAGGTATATTACTCTGGTAAAAAGAAGAGGCATACATTAAAATATCATGTTGTATGTAATAAGTGACGGACGGATAATTGACATTCATGGGCCATTTTTAGGGCGCAATCACGATATTACTCTGGCGTGCTCATGGTTCGAGATGAAAAATATACAACTTGACCAAGGAGAATTGACCAAAGAGCAGTGTAATCAACGGCAACAACCCCAACCAAATCATCATTGACCAGAATAAATTTTGACCGAAGAATCAGGGAAATGGAAAGGTTCACAACAAAGATGGTTCTCGGACATTCAGATGCACACATAAAAATTACATTGGCGGTGCACATGACAAGAAGAGAGAAGAGCAATGCAGGTGCAAGATCAAGGAGTATGAACAGAATGGTGAAAAGTATTACTTAATTTTTGACCAACATGAACACTGCGATCAGGTGAAGGAAGTGTTTTTGTGTGATGAGAGACAACAAGAGCTTAACAAGTACATAGAGATCAACAGAACACAAAGCAACACAAATTGCCGCATCTCTCAACCGACTCCTATCTGATAATAAGATTACCGACCCTGCGTGGATTGTTACAAAGAAGCATGTAGAGAAGGCAATACGAGAAATTGTCGAAACAAAGTCTTTGATCACCTTTGCTGACATTGAAATTCGATCGGATCTCTCAAAAACATTGCGGAACAAAAACTTTTTTCAAACATATGTTGTCGCACCAGACTGTATGTATGTTATGTGGTCCTCACCATATATGGCCAACATTCTCAAAAGTGTAAATGAGCATGACCAGGTTCATGCAGATGGTACATTCAAAATAGTTCCAGAGAAGATATCTCAACTTCTCGTCATATCTGTTCGATTCTCTGGATGTACTGACACATATCCTGTTGCGTTTATTTGGTGCCAATCCAAGGCACAGGTTGAATATTTGAGGGTATGGGTCCTGATTAATCATAGTCTATGGATTAATCCGGATAATCAGATGAAGTGATTAATTACAACAAGTCTAATCGTGGAAGTTTTTCAAACTTCTCCGAGATTCCTTTACAAAATAGACTTAAGCTCAAAGAAAACTCTCTCTTTTGGAACATGGATGTGGTACCAATTTCGGATTCATGTCAAGAGATTTCCATCACTAAACTGACAATTTCGGATTCATGTCAGGAACTCTCAAACATCAAAAGTATAAATCTAACAATTTCGATTTCAGATAAAACAATCAATGATGACCTTTCAGCCACGGTATTAGGACTGTGTAAAAAGATTGATAATCTTCATGATAAAATTTGTCCAATAGCTGCCAGTCCCGAATTTACTCTTTACAGAGAGCAGCAGATAGCATCAAATGATTTCTTGCAGGTACAAGAAAGAACACCGCAGCTAATCAACCAAGGCGACCTCAAAGGAGCAATAGAGAGCTTGCGTAAAATGGTCAAACTACATAATCAAATCGGCACCGTCCCCTACGAGAAGGTGGAACCTCAAAAAATAAACGAAAGAGCGTTTAACTTAATTGAAGACACCTATCTAAAGATTAAAAGAAAGAGGGAGGAATACTTGGAATCTATTCAGATGGACGATCACGTTGACGTTGACATTGACCTTTATGCCGACTATAAAACTGAACTCCGAGTACTATTGGAAATGGATTTTTTAATCGAAACTCAGGGCATGTGGCTCAAAGAACCAGAGAAAATAGCGAGGCTGACGGATGGCATCAAGAAAGATTTAGATGGAATGAACGACAACAATGACCTTACAAAGGCATTAAAAATACTACATGAGCGTGTAACAAACAAAAGTACCGAAGTTAATCGTTTCAATCAGGACAATCACTAGTTACAACCAAAATAAATAAAAAACAACGACTTTCAATTTTATTGTCAATCACAATTTTTTGTGTTCTTCGTATAAGCGGAAGATTTCCCTCTTGATGGCTCTTTTCTTCATTTCATTCAACAAGTTCTCCGTCTCCTCCGCTTCAATGTCCTCGTCATCACTACTGTCAGGAACAACAATCTCCAATGGGTCTTCATCAATTATGATGGGTGCTTCGGTAATCGGTGCTCCTACAGGTTCTGGAACAGGGCTAACCATAATTTGTCTTGATGGATCGCTTTCCCATTCATCCGTGTCCTCATCACTTGTCTCCTCGTCCTTTTCGCTGAATTCTCCACCACCTTGTTCCCCGTCACTCTCGTCTTGTTGTTGGGCGTCGATGTTGTGCTTGCTAGCTTGAGCAATAAATTGCCTGGCTATAGCAGCAATACCTGCCTCGGAGATGTTGGCATCTTGTTGTAGTTGAGCTCTCCTAAAATTATATATCTACGATTATAGAAAAGAGGGAGCGGAGAAGTTGATGCACGCAGGGAAACATTTTCCAGCTGACAACATCTTAGGAGGAAAAGGGAGCCATCGATTGATTAGAAAATCAAATCAGCACCCACACCCATCCGTTCTGAACCTTGCGAGAGTGCAGACTATGCCATCATTCGACAGTTTAACGAATACTGTAAACAGAAGAGCTTTTAGGACGAAAAGATCGGAGGTTATGTTAAACAGAGGGTATGTTACGGAACGTACTCCAAAGAAAACTCTGAAAACAAATGAAATGAGTACATTTTATGAAGCTATCGACATATCTTTAGAAAAACAAGAAATAAGGCTAAAACTGAACGAACCAATCGAGGAGAGAATTGAGTCTGACTTGGACTCAGACCAAGACGACTTTGAAATAAATGTATGCGTAGATTCGGATACAATTGAGATTAGGGAGAAACACAAAAGAAGCGCTTATCCTGAACAATCAACAAATATAAACAAGATTCCCAGCAATATAAAACCTTTGAACAGAAGAAACAATCGAGTAAAAATCAAACCTATACAACTAGTAGTAGAGCATAATCCAGCACCTATAGACGATCAGTTTAGCAACTGGCGTACAGACTCCTCTGCTACCATCGAAAGCTTAGATTTTGATGAGTTTATTGTCAAAGTTGGAATTTCGGAGGACTAATATCAGAAGAGACTTTGGCTAAATTGGACCTTAAAGTACGCGTGCTTCGTTGGTCGAAGATGTAGAGGAATTCAAGTGCACAAATGTAGTGTAACAAGAGAACAAAACTTTTTTAAAGGTAATAAAAATGTTTATAATAAGTCTGAATTTTCTGTCTTGTTAATTATCCTAACGATGGGTTTTTCAATGATTTTCCTAATGATAGGATGTTCGTGGATCTCAATAATCTTCTTTTGATGTATTTCTGTTACTAGTGTTTGTTGATGTCTTTCAATGACTGGTTGGACAATGACTTCTATAATTTCTTCTTTTTGTTGGACCTCTTTGACTTGAGTTTCAACTTGAACCTTGACTTCAGTGTTGGCACCTCCTGATTTGATCAATTGTAATTTTGCCTTTTCTTCTGGTGTCAAAAGTTGGCGCTTCTACGGTCTCAACAACCTCTCGCTCAACAACGGTCTTGAACTCTGATTCATCTTTAAATTTTTCGTACTTGGGGAAGGCGCTGAACCTCGATAATGGGTTGTTCGTGTATTTCGGTCACAATGTTCTTGTGGTGTACTTCTGTGTGCTCTTTGTTTATAATTTTTTCTAATACAGGCCTATCTACAACCACATTAACAACCGCTTCCTTTTCAATATATTTTGTTTCTTTGTGTGTTTCAACTGAAGTTGGTGCGACGATTGGTGATGCTGACTTGGTGGCAATCATGGTATATGTTGTGTTTTGATTTTGTACTTTGTTAAACAATAAAAATAGAAGATATAAATAGGAGGAAGAAAAGTACAATGTCGTCGTTTGTAATCTAAAAGCAGGAGACACGTTTTGATATTATATTTGTGGTAATAACAGAATAATTGCTTTATAAATTCATCTTACAGGATCATTTACATCTTTAGATTCATAATTCTATCACAAGTTGTTCCATTAGCATCGGTTACTCCATGGTTTCTTCAATTTTTGTATATTCCTTATCATAAACCTCTCCGATAACATTGTATGCATGCATGTACCTCTGAACGCACCTGTGCAGGCATCTACCCTCGCCAGACTGTATCTCTGGGGCTGCGAATTTCATAGTCAAACATCTTTGGTAACATGTGCTCATAAAACTTCATGTTAAAATATATTTTTGTTTTGAAACTAACCTCTGATACAAATCCTTCATTGAATCCAATTCCACCCTGGCCTTTTCCTCGTTTAGACCATCTTTAGAATTCTGCAGGACAATGTACTGAGTGGGAGACAAGTTGTTCACGTTCATGTTAATTTTCCACCATTACAATTTTTACGTGGTTGTCTAATGTTAGATATATCTGCATCAGTTTCCACAAAAGCTTTAAAAGTATGAAGCGCCCAAATAAACTATATTAGCCTCGATCCTATGCAATGAATTTAGGAACTCTAGGTTGCGTTCTTTATCTCGCGCGGAAATGATGCTAATTGTTATTTTTCGAACAGTGAAACTGCGATAAAGTGCTTTTTTTTTATGCTGATGTGTGTTAAAACTAATCCTAAAACACATGTGCAAAACTATCCTTGTCTGTATTTCAACAAGGACGTCGGATAAAATTTGGTTGTAATTTTAATAGGTACTTAACAAGGAGTAGTTTTCCTGATCCTTACGTATTATCTTTGACATTTGAAATGTTTAACGTCAAACACAAACAAAATGTCCGACCGTGAGGTTGTATGTGCACATTCTTCACTCGGTTGTGAGTGGAAAGGTGTTGATACTGAACTTCAAACACATTTGGATTCAAAGTGTGCATATGAGCCTATCAAAACGATACTTTATAGACTGTCGAACAAGGTTAACCAGTTAACATTAGAGGTTGAGAGGTTAAAAAAAGAAGTGGATGACTCTAAACTAAGAGAAACATTCAATACAAGTAGAAAGTCATTATACGACACTTCGGTTGTAAATGATACGAGCACGAATGGAAATGAGAACAGAATGAGCATATCAGCGATAACAAGTCCTTGGAATCCAGATCTTCCCCTAACTTGGGACCGTGCAGCTTCACATTCAGAGCACACTTTCGCTAATGATGATTTGACCATTACTGGAATGCAAAGAAACGTACTTGCTGTCACAACGCAACCTCTTCACAAAGGAGGCATATATTACTTTGAGGTTAAAATAGAGAGGGATGGGGTACCAAGTAGAATAGGTCTTGTTTGCAAAGAAGATTTACACAGAACAAATGAGTCCATCAAAGAAATTGGATGGAGTTGTGGAAGCGCGGGAGACTTGTGGATCCAGGGCGAGAAAGTTGGAATTGATTTCCTAACATGGAAGTCTGGTGATACAATAGGCATCCTTGTCGACATGGTGGATAAAGTCTTGTGGTACTATAAGAATAAAGTTCTAAAGGGAGTTGCTTTCAGGTACTTCCCGGACGACATGTACCCCGCAGTCACAATAAACAATGGTACAGTCGGCGTCAACTTCAACGCTCAACTTGAACAGGCTCCAGAGGTTGACACAAGTCAAAGTTCATCACATTCGCTGCCACTCCGAACGGCAAGTAAGGCAAGGTTCATCGCAACTGAGCCCAACCAAATATCCGAAAAGTTTAGGAACCTAACCCTCGCTGTGGGCAAGGAAGGATGGGATAAATCATTGCCACTTGGATTCGACAGTTCCCTCTCACATCCATCCTACACCTACTCTGAGGATTCTAGCACAATTGTTGGTTTGGATCGCAATGTCACAGCCATCTCCACACAATGTTTATCGAATCCAGAGGGAAAGTATTATGTGGAAATCAAAGACGTTAAGAATGGAATGCCAAGCAGGTTCGGTTTTGTCGAAAAGGAATTTTTCGATCCCAATCAATCCATCAAGGACATTGGTTGGTGTTGCGGAAGTGGTGGAGATGTTTGGATCAAAGGAGAACAAATACGCACAGAGTATAATTCATGGAAAAGCGGAGATCGCATCGGTTTTTTGGTGGACCAAACAGAAAGAGTCATTTACTTTTACAAAAATGGTACTTGCAAAGGAATTGTTTTCCAATTCTTCCCAGATAATCTATACCCAGCCGTGACAATCAACTACGGAACATGTCAAATTGATTTTGCTGCCAAGTTGGAAAGCGAACCAAGAATAAGCGACGAAGACAAAACAATCACCAGAAAGAGAGCCAAAAGAGTAATTCACACGAATAGCATTCGTTCGGAGGCCCTCACATCACTACCAGTCACACCAAACCCAGACACACCAACACCAGTAGCCGCCATATCATGGGATATGAGCGAACCATTATCGTGGGATAAATCCTTTTCACATTCTTCGTTCCAAATCTCTGAAGATGGACAGACCATAACAGGAACCGAACGTAACGTTATGGCTTTGGGATCGCAGCCGATGAAAGCCAACGGAAGGTACTACTTTGAGATTGACAATGTAAGAGATGGTGTTCCGACTAGAATAGGTGTCGTGAGTCGAGATGACTTGGATAATGGAAAGAGCGTGAAGGACGCTGGATGGAGTTGTGGAAGCGCAGGTGATTTATGGATCACGGGTGAGAAGGTTGGAAGTGACTTTTTGACTTGGAGGAGCGGAGATTTGATTGGAATTTTAGTTGATGTAGTCGACCGCACCATAGCCATGTACAAGAACGGAAAGTTCAAGGGAGTGGCATTCAAATACTTCCCAGATGATCTGTATCCATGTGTTTCCATTAATCAAGGAACTTGTCGCATAATTTACCACGAAACGTGCCCACAATAAACATCTTCTGTTTGTACGCTGTATGTGATTTTTGTAAAGTTAGTTTAAACATCATGATGGATGATGGCGAAGGCATTGCGATGATAACTGATTCACGAAGAGCGAAAAAGAATAGTACTACGGTAGCTTTTCTCTATGTAGTCATCTTGGTGTGCCTGTGCATAACATTAATGGCTCTCGTATCGTTTGGTATAATGTTATATTCGTATGGTTACCAAAGGAAGATTTACAACAAGGAGAAGGAATCATATTTATCTGTTGAAAGTTGCAAATTATTGAAGGGGAAATTAGAGGACGTTCAAGTTACAGATAACTTGTTCTTTTCAAATCAGTTTTTGGCGGATATGAGGAGCGAAATCAGAAGTAGATTAATTGATAGCATGACAAAAGTCGCTGGTGATGATGGAATCTTATACATACAAGGTCCTTCTAAGCCAGAAGAAATGTTAATTGATAAAAACTTTTTGTATGCCACTGTTACGATGATTGACTGAAACTTGAATAGGTACATAACTGGTGAAAACAATTTGAAATGCCAAGTGATTGTGGACTTGAAGTCGAAAGAGTGCACATTGTTTGTTCCAAAGAATCCCGGCAGTTTAGTTTGGGATTTGCCATACATTGAAACTCTCAACCAAACCAAGAACAGACTTGGAGTCTTCAAAGTGTAAGATCTTTAATTAAGATCTTTAATTAACACTACATTAATTACTATTAGGGATTACGACGAAAACCTACTGTCCATAATGAACAGCTACAATAGAACAACAGTTTACTTTTTAAATGACCAACAAAACTTGTTCAAAAATAAAACCTCCTCATACATTGTAGACAATAGTCTTTTGTTCAAGTATGAACACAACACTTGATTCATTTAACAAACGTAGATCTTTGAGGACAATGAGAGAGGCAAAGACTAATTCCGAAGTTAAAATCATGAAGAAGGTGGCACAAATATCAAGGTAAGTATTCACACACGACAATAAACACTAACACTTGATAGTGAAGCACATATTCAGGTACATACATTAATTTCTAAACATCACTCACTTGGTGTCAGGTAATGAAAATGATCAAACCACGCGTCATGGAATTCACATTAATGAGCGCTTTCAAATTCATGACCGGAACATGCGGAGCCGTCACACAAGCATACGAACCCATATGTGCTGGAGGTCCAAGATCAGCAGTACTTCATTACGAACTCAACACTGCAAGAATTCCACCAAAGATGAACCCAATTGGTAATGACATTTTTTTAATTGATGCAGGAGCAGAGCTATTGGGATATGCCTCCGACATTACTAGAACATACCCTGCTGATGGAAAATTTAATGAACTTCAAAGGAAAATTTACAATGCTGTTCTTGACATTCAAACTAAAAGCATACAATTAATAAAACCTGGTGTTGACTACAAAGTCATCATGAAGTTTGCTTCGAATCTATTAATAGAAAAACTCCAAGATGTTAGTTTTGTTTTGTAATGATTTGTTTTGATCTTTTGTAGTTAAATTTTGTCTCCAAAGAATATTCTGTTGATGATTTGTATGCAAAGCGCGTCAATAGTATATTCATGCCGCATGGACTTGGTCACCTTGTAGGACTAGATGTGCATGATACAACGACTTATCCCTCCGTTCCACTGGCACCGAATACTATTGTGACTGTGGAACCAGGAATCTACTTTGGGAGTTCGTCAATCACTGAAGAAGTGTTGGCGCTGCCTTACATTAACGCCGATGTTGTCCGACCATTAGTTGGTGTGTTTGGAGGCATAAGGATAGAGGATGAGATTTTGGTTACCGAAGATGGATATGAGGTGATTAGCAGTATAATTCCAAAGACAGTTGAAGATATTGAACGATTGATGAAATAAATTGTTTTATTATGTACTAAAATTCTTGTCTTATATGGATGATACACTCATTCCCACAAAATGATTAATTCCAATGTCTGTTGGTTTTTTACAGTTCCTCAAACCACGGTTTCTGTACATTAAGACGAACCCAAGAATAAAACTCAGCAGACAAATGGATGCTGTTATGATAAAAGTTAATTGGTAACACTTCATACCATGACATTGCTTGCTGGATCCTTTAACGGATGACTGGTATACTTTAGATGCCAGCAGTGTTCCAATCAGGTAACTGGAAGTCGCCGCTGCTAAATTAAACAAGGACATGTTGACACCATAAAATTTTGTTCCATATTTTTCGCACACAAGACTAGACATCATGATGTGAATCCCACCATGTGAAAAGCCTACTAAAATAATGAGAGGGAATATAAAAGCAATTGGTAACACAGACATTAATATCATTGCAATTCCCATCAATAAAATTGAAATGTTTAACAGAGTCGCCCTGGATATATAGTTTGGATAACCATCGGCAATGAATCCGATTGGTATTCTACCGAAGCAACTTGCCAATGCATAAGCCACCAACAAGTATACTTGAAGACCGTCTTGACCACCATAACTCAAAACAATACTGCTTAAATTCTAATCTTTAAAACAAACAACAAGAGATTGTGACTTACTGTTAGAATTAATTGGGCTCCTCCTATTCCGGCGACAATTGTAACGATCAGCATCCAAAAATCCAAAGTGATGACCATTTGAATTGGATTGTAGTCATGTTCAATCATAGGATCCGGGGCAACATCTTCGGCAACTTGATCAGGCTGCTGAACGTTGGACTGACAGTCCTTATCTTTATTTTTAGGGAACAAATGAAGAATTTCATCATCAGTGTCTGGACAATCATCAGTACCCTCCCTGATGATAATATGTGGCTTGCATTCCGGTTTTTTTATTACATTTAGAAATATAGCACCAGTCAAGGGTAGCGACGATGTTATAATTGTAATAAACAAGAAGAAGGGAAGTACTTTATGATTGAAGATAACCTTATATGCAAAAGAAAAAAAACAACCAGACAATACAAACAAAGAAGTTAATAACCCTATAATTTTTCCTCTACTGCTTTGTTCAAAGTTCTTTACATTTGTACTCATCATTGCCGTTTGTACTGCCGAAGCACCTATGCCCACAATAATAAAGTATATGCTTATCAAAATGTAGGTTGAATAAATCACTTTCGTCAGTGATAGGTAAGTAAGTGTGTAACCGAGTGTAATTAGAATGGATGCGACAACGCATGTTAACTTAGGTCCAAAATAGTCGTGAAATAAACTAGGTAGTATTCCAAATGCTGCACCCACGCTTCCCATTGAGCCGAGGAAGTTTATTTCGTATTGGTCATACTCCATTAGAACTTTGATGTCATTTGTTATTATCGAAAAACCGTAAGATTGAGACCCCGCCACAAGCATCATTGCGCAGGCCGTGACTAGTCCAATCCATCTATTGAAGACCATCCACTTTTTGTTGTTAAATTTCTGGCACGAGTCTTTTTTTTGTAATTGTCGTATAACTCCGCGGGTACGGACCTTACCCTCAAATGTATACTGGTATAATAAGTACACTGTGTTGCACGATCAATAAACTTAGTTTCACCAATGAATCCGAGGAACTCCGGCCACTGCAAGTATATATATTGTAACTGGCTGTTACAGTTGGACTTTGAGTTTTTAGAAAGTTCTTGGACAGTATCGTAATAGACGATTTAAGGTTCATTAGTCAGAAGCTTCTGTGCGTGGACGGACTTGGGTGAAGAAAATAAAGGACAATGCCGTTCGTATAAATAAATACATACTCTTATTTATTGATCGTTACAAGGAATACAATGCCTCTGACGGTATTTTATCGCCACTATTATAATCATCCTTTATTCTTTCAACCACAGTCTTTGCAACTTTCTTTCCCAACATTCTGTAGGCATCAAAGAGCTGTGGTGTGAACAATTGATTGATTGTTGTCAAGTGAGGAAACGAAGTATCATTTAATATGTGTAGCTTAACCAACAACTCTTCTTCACTAGAAACAGTTGCCTTGCCCAAATAAATATAACCCTTGGCACCTGAACAATACGTCACAATGATTCTAGTACAACTCAAATCAGTGTGTTTTAGTTTTTTATCAAAAATGTTATAGGTCATCTCTCTTGTAAGTTTATCCAGATCTTCGCCATGAACAGAAGTAATAAGACCATCGTATTTTGCAGTTGATAGAGCATTATACAAATCTCTAAAGACATAGTCGTAATCTTCGCCACCGTCAAAGCACAGTATGGTGGTACAGTTTCTACGCAACAGTTCGTATAGACCAAGCATATCAAAGTGACCTGCATCACTCAAAAATACACTTCTGCTGTCCTTATCGTCCTTGATGCCGAACACCTGAGAGATGGTGTTCCATATTGGAATGTCATTAACAGGAAAGTTGCGAATGACGCCCAACGCTTTACGGAACTTTGTACCATAAACACCACACAACACATAAACAAATTCCCAAAAGATTGCAATCGCAGGAGGTCCCAACACAATGGCCAACACAAGTATTTGGAACACAATCATCACATTGATATAGTCTTCGGACCACACTGGTCTGAACACCTTGATGCACGCACAAAAGAACATGCTAATGTTAATAGCTGCACACAAGATGATGCCAATGGCGTGAGTGGTTTGATGATAACCAGATCTATAGATTCTAAAATGCGAGCCAAGATTGGCAGAGATAATTTGTAGAGCAAATCGCATGGATATGCTGGACAAGGCGTCGAATTGACCAAGATTCAAAGCGAGTGCTGCTCCAGAAACTGCAGTGCCATAGCTCAACGAGACATCATCTCCTTTTGTCTTGTAGTAACCAGTTTCATCACCACCAATGTACAACTGAGATATCACAAATGAATTAAACAATCTATTGTTCGTTTTGGAGTGAAAGTTATTGAGAGTAGTGTTACACAAATAAACATGTCTTCTGGTCAACTGATTGAACTTGACATCCTGTCCGTTACAAAAGAATGCTTCCCTCAACCTCATCCGATACATCATGTGTATGGCAGAGTTGAAATTTTCGAAAAAGAACAATTCTACACAAATATAACACCATGCAATGAATTCGATATAAAGTAGGTGGTCGTTCTGATGAATGCTATCGATTGGATTATCTAACATGTACCATATACTAAAACGAGCACAAATAAAAACAAAACCAAGAGGGAACGTCATGGTCATAATCATGAGAGCAATCATCAGAACAATACCATTTTTTAAAAACGGTATCATTGGAGAAAAGAATGCGAGAATCAAACCAACCAAAAGAGCGACAGCCAGCACGGCAAGGCCTGCATAAGCGATGCTCATAAAAGCATCGATACCTGCCAAATTAGTGCCGTAGAATAGTCTAATCAGTTGATTAACAATTATTATATGAGCAATTGCTACTTACCCAATCAAGAAGATTTGAATCTTTAACAGTTCGGCAAAGAATATCAAAAGAACAACAAGGGATATTGAGAATTTGAAGATGCTTACGATATCATTCAACAACGCACTCAAATAACGACGGAACTTGACCGCTTTTTTTTTGGTCTCTTTTGGATAATAAACCGAATGTTTTTCTACTTCATCCGATTGTATGGGTCCTTTTTCATGCTTCTTGAACAAAATATGAGTGAATGGATCATTCACGTTGTAATGACAACCAGCAATGATGATAGCACCCAACGAGAATAAACTAAACAAGACCGCACAAACAACAATCCAGAAAGTCCTCTCCATGATCCAACCACTTGTATATGTACGATCTGCAATATCAAATTCCAACGAGTAGAATCTTGTCCAGCGAAAAAAGACTGCAGAAATCAATTGATAACTCAACCGATTGGTGGCAATTTGGTAGTTGGTCATGTTTTCATACATCATTGTAAGATTGGTGCTGTTATATGTTCTATAACCATTGGGATTGGTCGGAGTAAAAGTCCCACCATTATATGTCACGGCACGATAGCCAGAGAAAATAAAACTAGAAACAACAATAGCAAGAGCTACCATATAGATTAGATTATGAGAAATGCCAAAAAGACTGGCGATAAGAAAATGTATGAGGGACCTTGTATTCCCCATTAAATAATTGCAATTTTTACGCATTTTTTTTACAAGCTGGTCCATCAATTCCGCGTCGGTGTGTTTCTTCTGTTTATTACATTCGTTGGCGGTTAGGTAGGTCATTAGTGCGGAGCTTGTATAACCGCCACCTGATACTGCACTAATGTATCCAATCTTTTCCAGCACTTTCTCTTTTGCTAAAGTTTGCAAAACACCAGCCACGAAAGAGGCAGACCTTATACCTCCACCAGAGAAGCACACCCCAACTGATGCTTTTTCACTACCAAGAACTAGCTTTTCTGCAGCATGTACTGTCTTTTCGAATTCTAAAGATAATTTTTCTCTCTTATTCTCACATTCCGGATCTGCAAACTGCTCGTCATCATCCTCGTGTAACGTATGTTTGTTTAATGACGCGTATGGATTTGAATTTGGTGTGTCCTCATCTTCAGACTGTGATAAGCTCTGATATTGTTGCCTCCTCATTGAGGAAAGTTTCCGTCTTTTTTTTTTGAAGTTGGCCAGCAATCGCGGAGTTTGACAAAACTATAAGAAGACTGCAACTTGATGATTGCAGCATAGGGCTCCTAGCGAAAGTGTTTGTTTCGAAATTTCTTTCCTTTCGGGTCTTTCATTTTCGTTTCGACTTCCATTAGAACTCACTTTACAATTTCGTCTTTCGTTTCTTTCGGTAGCCAACCCTTTCGAAATTTTCATGAAAACACTCGAAACCATTCTGACTATAAATACAATGCCGGCCAGCAAACGCACAATAAAAAAGAAAACAAATGATGACAGAAAGAGGCACGCGGACTAGTACTCTAGGGAAGCAACGTGTCACCACAAGACTTATTATGGATGATGTTGAGCAAGACAGCCAACATAAACGAAGGAGGTTAGACAGCCAGAGCCCTCAAACGTTCATGCATGAAGATGATTTTCAAACTCAAAATTTTGGCCAAAATGAGCAAAATTCTGATGATTTTGAGGATCTCGAAGAAGAAGAGCAAAATTCCGTCCAAAATACGCAAGATACGCAACAAACCGTCGCTAATTCTACATTAAAAAAAATTCGTCCTTCAAGAAGCAATGTATGGAAACACGCCGAAAGAATTATAGAGAATGCAAAAACAAAGTATGGAATATGCAACTACTGCAAAAGATCTTTTAGCTGCTCTGATGGCATGGGAAGCATTCGTCACCATTTGATCCACGACCATCCAGAACAGTGGAAAGCGACACAATCAAAGGGAATGGCAATAGAAAATTCCCACGAACAAAGGACCGACAAAGAAGCGGAGGAGTGGTTCCAGATTAAATTAGTAGACTGGATTATTTCTTCTCAATCACCATTTACAGTTGTGGAATCTACAGAGTTTGAAGACATGCTCATCGCATATGCAAGAAGGAAGGGCTTCCACATTCATGGTGCAGACACTCAACGAAAGCGAGTGGATGACCGGTATGACAACATGGTAGACAAGCTCAAGGACCTGCTTGACAAGAGTTGCCGACACTGCGCATTATCCCTTGACTGCTGGCAAAACGAAACGAAAACCTCATATCTTGCCATACTGGTGCACTGGGTTACCAAGGACTTTGAATGCAAGGAGGAAGTGTTGGATATGGTTGTGCTTGACAAAAAGCACACAGGTGATAACCTTGCAAAATGTGTTGTCGACGTCATGAAGGAATACAGCATCTCCAAGAAGGTTATCTGCATTACTGGAGACAACGCCTCAAACAATGGAACGTTAGTTACAAGCTTGCTTGAAAAACTACAAAGCGAATTTCATGAGGATTTGTTATTTCAAGGAAAGGATAGTTTTGCCGGTTGTGTTGCTCATATATTGAATCTAATTGTTGGAGATATCCTAGCGACGAGATCAAGCTCACTGAGGAAATTACGAAAGACTGCAAAATATGTTGCTGCTACAGAAGAGAGAAAGAGGGACTGGGTGTTCTTGTGGGGTCAAAACAAAAGCAAGTTTATTCAATATGATGTCAAGAATAGATGGAACTCTGTGTACAGAATGATAGATGACGGAATTCAATGTAGATCTGTGTTTGACAAGTATGTTCGCCTTTATGACGATGTCAAACAGTATGCCATAAATGACAATGAATGGAACAGTTTGTGTCAATTACTCAGAGGTCTTGGTATATTCAACACCGCAACTCTACGTGTATCCAAGAAACTAAACAACATCGCAGATGGTATTGAGGTGTTCCAAACAATCAAGGCATTTTATGATGATCTAGACTTGATTAAAGGCAATAGACGCGATCCATCTTCAATCAAGCTAAAATACCTTCTTACAATAGATGAAGAAGTATTAGATGCATTGTATAGTGGAAGAGAAAAGTTCTACAAATACTACAAAAAGGCTGCCAACTCCTCCATTTACCAGACAGCATCACTACTCAATCCAACAGTAAGAAAGTCATGGCTTGAGCAGAGCAACCCGAAGAAGAGTATTGACATCATTATGAACAATTTTGTTCTGAAGCCATGTGCTCCTTATATCACTCCTGCCAGTTTGCCAACTGAACATGCGGACATAGATGATTATGACATCCTTCTTTCAGATAGTCAAACAGATCATGAGAGCGCAATACCAGATGTGGATAGATATATTAACGGTAGCAAAATCAGATTGAATACGAACGACAAAAAAACTTTTGATATTCTACAATGGTGGAAGACAAACAAGTCAGAGTTCCCAATAATGGCAGAAATTGCTCGAGATTATTTGTGCATCCCTTGCTCATCAGTATCGGTAGAACGATTGTTCAACTCTGGCCGGGACATTCATGGACTCCGTAGACATTGTTTGTCACCTGAGTCCCTCAAGAAGCTTATGGTGTTGAAAAAGAACAAACACATTCTTCAATAAAGGTTGATAAATTTTTTGAATATTGAAAGTCACAGGTTGCTTCCCTAGAGTACTAGTCCGCTTGCCTCTTTCTGTCATCATTTACTTTGTGAAGTATGTTCTGTTTTGTTTTTAAATGTCACAGGTTGCTTCCCTAGAGTACTAGTCCGCTTGCCTCTTTCTGTCATCATTCGTTTAGCGGCTGAGGTGTAACATCAAGTTTCCGTCATTTGATTGTTGCTTGTTGTATAAACTGCAACCAGAGTGTCAAACGAAAGCGCTAGTAAAGCGAGTTCTAATGGAAGTCAAAACGAAAATGAAAGACCCGAAAGGAAAGAAATTTCGAAACAAACTGTTCTAAATACCTACAAAATTTTTGATACTATTTTAATTGAAGTAAAATGTGTGACCTAATGAAATTAATTAAACAAAAATGAAATGTTGAGAACTTGCGACAACAATATTTATTTCAAAGGAATCTTCTCAAGTACCCCAAAACTTTCCTATTATATAATTTCTAACCGAAAATGCTTAATTTGAAGCAAAAAATGCGTAAAATCGACGAATGTTTTTGCTTTTTTGTCGCGTTCAAGATTTTTTCACATTTTAGCCTGATTAGCGCGAAGTAAGTTCTTGATTATTCACATTCCATCTTGAATGCCCAACTTTCTTCATATGAGGCGAAACCCGTCTCCTAGAGTCACAGGTTGCTTCCCTAGAGTACTAGTCCGCTTGCCTCTTTCTGTCATCATTTACTTTCAATAACTTTCGGCTTTCTTTCGATTGTTCTTTCTTTCGCTTTCGTTTCAATAAGGTTGACTTTCAATGAAAATTATTTTCGTTTAAAATAGCGAAAGTGTTTCGAAAGTGTTTCGAAAGCTTTCGTTAGGAGCCCTATTGCAGCAGTTCTATTCTAAATACTATAGGATAGAATGTTCTGACAAACTCCGTGAATGATTACTGAATAACAGCACAAATTTACAAAATATGTTAATGTTGCAGGTAAACCATAGTTCTATTTTAAAATGTCACCACTTCTTGCATCTCTTGCGAAGTATTCCATACTCGCATTACTACTGATCCTCACATCAACCGGAACATTACTCGGAATATTCCATGCGTTACCATCGTGGCCACTTACAGATGAAGAAATGCCCCACCCCTTGAAAGACATTTCTTTACCATACTACGCAAAGTACACAAAGGTGGAGACATCAGAAGGCATTAACATCAACGTTCTACAAGCAAAAGACCCAACTGTGACCTCAGATCAGCCACTTATGCTATTCATTCACGTACGATTTTTAATTCTACTAATTTATTAATGTTACAGGGATTCCCAGAGTCCGGTCTACTTTCATGGCACAAACAAATACCATACTTTTCAAACCTCGGATACAATGTGATTGCACCAGATCTTAGAGGTTATAATGATTCATCCAAACCAAGCGATCCATTGCGTCGCAAATACGCCGCACAGGGTGCACACGTTGAGGACATGGCTGCAATATTGAAACATTTTCTCAAGAACGGAACAAAGGCCACAGTAGTCGGTCACGACTTTGGAGGAATTATTGCCTGGAGTGTGGCAGGTAATTTCCCTGATCTAGTGGAGTCCCTAGTAATTTTAAGTGCACCAAAGCGCAGCATCAAATTATCTGCTTCAGAGTTATGGCAGACACTACAAGTGAGTCAACTACAAACTAAACTTTATTAACCTTCAGCCCCTACGCTCTTGGTACGCTTACTACTTCCAACTTCCATACCTTCCAGAGAGACGTGTAATGAGTGGTGATTCTGAATTCTTCCTAAGTTTTACAGGACTCAAGGAACTAGCCAGACAAGGCCACATTGGACGTCCCATTCTAGATCGCTACAAGCAACTCTTCCAAACGTCCATCTCAACAATGATCAACATTTACAGAAGTTCGTTCGCACAAAGTTTCATCCCAAACATTCTCAGTACCATTGATCCGAACAAAAAGAGTCAGGCACCCACTTTAGTATTGGTTCCAAAGAAGGATCCGTTCATCCATCACCTGGTCCTCCAAAAAAGTTTCAACCATGGCATTGACGAAAAAGTGTTTGGAAAGAGCAGAATAGAATACTTTGAAAACGCCACCCATTGGATCAACAAGGAAGAACCCGATCGCGTCAACGAATCCATACTAACATTCTTGAAGGACTCTGGCGCAACATTGAGTAGTGTGGTCAGATCAAAGTTGACTTCGGAACGAGAAGAATTACAAAAACAAAAAGAGAAGCAAGAAGAAAAAATCAAAAACGAACCAAAAATGACTCCTGAAGAATTGATCATCGCAAGAACAGAAGAAGCAGCAAGGATCAAATTAGAACAAGAAGAGGCCAAGAAACATGCCGAAGAGTTACGCATGTTGAAGGAAAGAGAAGAAGCCGCCCAGATCGAAGCCGAACACATCAAATCGAAAAAGATTGCAGAGGAGAAGGAAAGACAAGAGCAACGCAGGATTGATTTGGAGAATGCAGTCAAGCAGCACGAAAAGTTGGCAGCACAATCTGCACAAGAACAATTGGCAACCGTCGAACAAGATCGTCAATTCGAACATGCCCAATCAGAAATGGACAAGAAGATTCTTCTAGAAGTCGCAGACCAGGACGTTCGACCAGTGCCCACCATAGACGACGATCAATTCGAAAAGAAGATTTTGAGCGAGTCCAAGAATGCAGAGACCATCGTATCGCATCAAATCGACGCAGAGAATGAAAGGGAGAGGAAAGATTTTGAAGTGTTGAACCAAGTGCTAACCAAAAATGATGATCAATAAATGTTTTACACACAAATAATCATTTATTTAAGCAACATACTTGTAGGTACAATTTGCATCGCTGCCACCCGTGACACGCTCAATGTACTCGCGATCCAATAAACTCTCGATGCGCTTCTTAATCTCCGATCCCTTGCACGGGAACCTCAACTGATGCAACAGCTCCGCCATTAATTGCTGATGAGGCAACGTCTTTCTCGCCTTCATGATTCTAACCACGCAAGCATCGATCTGATACTGCCTGTCCACAAACACGCTCTCCTCGGTATTCTCTTGTTCCTCCTTGGTCTCCTCCATTTGTACATTATTGATTCTGATGCGGAACAAGGGATGTTCGAACTTGTCGTTCAACGAGAACACGTCGTGACCGACGTCTATTGCAACGCCCTTGACGCTCTTCTTCAACACCTTGACCTTGGACACGCTCAACGACTGCAGAGTCCTCTTGAGCTCGTCCGGAACGATTCCGGTCAACGTTTGAATCTCGTCGTACGTGTATTGTTGCTTGTCGTTGAACAACAACAAGGTGACCGCCTGGTAAACGCTGACCTGTAGTTCCTTCTTTCCCCTCTCCAACTCTGCTCTCAACGTGCACTGGCCCAAACTATTCTGCCACTTCAACAGACGACCAGTGTGCTTCTCTAGATAAAATTCCTTGAATACGTCTTGGAGCTGAGCGATGGGCAGCGGCAGGTTGACTGGTTCCGGATTGTAACTGGGCCAGTAGCCGGTGGTGATGACCGTGACGTTGAGGTCCATGTTCGAATCCATCTTCTTGACTGCTTGTGATTTCTTGAAGCCGTTCATCAAATCGTGCGAAATGTCAACGTCCTTGAACATGCCCTCTAGTTTGTTGGTGAAGACGCTTCCACATTCCGTCTTTAATTTTCCAATCATTTGCTTCTCTGCGTCGGTGCTTGCGCTTCTGTTCAACAGCAACCTCTTGGCCAGATCCTTCTTGTAAAAGGCTTCGAACATGTCCTTTCCATTGATGAAGCGGAACAGCACGATGGCATTGTCGAGCGACCTGTCCAATTCTTCTTCTGATTGTCCCTTGTTGCCGCTGCGTAGTTTGGAGTCGATGAATTTTGCGATCAGTTCCGCTGGTTTGTTTTGACGCGAGTTCAAAAAGCTCTCGAACGATGATTTGATGCTGAACTTGAGTTGTTCGTTCTTTTGGAAGCTTGTTTCGAAAATGTTATCGATCTTTGATTTGAACTCCAAAACGTCTTGGACCATGGTCTTGTCCCTCTCCACGTCGTTCACGATGGCCAATCCGTTCTTCTATTCATTGTTAGAAAAGAGAGCTGCACGACGACGAACCTTGATGTATTCGCAGAACGAAGCCTTCAGGTCGTCCATTCCATCCACCATCTTCAATAGACTGTACAGCCTGGACAGGTCGCTTGGTCTTCCTTCCGATCCCGACATCATGTGATCGAAACCCTTGGCAAGAACGTCCTTGGAGTGGGCGGCGATCAATTGTTGCTCTAGCGCTTGGATCAGAGCACGTTTGGTTTGTTGTGGCAGGAATGATTTACAGCGATCCGTTTCTTGTTTGAGGCGGTTCTCAATGTGAAGCAAATACTCTTCGACGTTGCGTTCGTTCATCAGCAACTTTCCTTCTTCGCGATAGTAGCCCACCGTCTCTTCGATGAATTTGCTCTCAAAGAATGCAGTGTATAATTGAAGGGTCACAAGCATTCTTATTAACTGCTGTACAACTGCTCTGTCTATGGACTCTCCATCCCTTTCTTGCTTGATGAGGTGTAATAAACCTTGTACTATCTTTTGTTCTATTTCTGGCGTCTCTGCTACGTGTGCACGGAACAAATTGAGTCCCATGTCCCACAAGCTAGTATATCCTAGAGTGGGCGTGTTCATCACAAAAGTTCTGTCCAAGTATAAAAAGATGCTCTGGTGTTCTCGTTAGCATCGCGTAACATTTAACACTTACTCTGAGAATGTCCATTTCACCAATGAAACGGTTCCATGTGCCGGCAACTAACCTTAGATAGGCCAATGGCTCTGGAGTTCTATTTATTAATTGTTGTTGGAGCGATTTGACATGCTCCACGCACTCTGCCTTTAGTTTAGAAAACAAATTTGATGCCAAGTTATGAAGGCACATATCTGTCACACACTACTTGTTAAAACACTTGACGTATTGCTTAAACATACTTTGTACAATTCCTCTGAACTCATGTTAAACCCTTCGGTATTGAAAATACAAACAACGGCCTTCTTCAGAACATTCCAAGTGTCCTGTTCGAAGGTTGGGGACACCATTGGTTGAATGTCGAACGGCTTAATCTTTAAAACCTTCTTCTTGTTCAGGGTATTAGCTACTACAGGACCGCTACTAGCAGCACCTGGAGGGGCATTTAAAACTGTTGCTTTTCTTCTTTGAAAACCGCTCATGTTAGTATTATTTGTTGGTAGAGTCGAAAGGTTGTGGTCCTGGTCCACGTCAATAATCTTCCTCTTTTTGATTTGCTGAGGCGACGAAACCGATGCTATAGATGCTGTGCTTGGGTTCTTCCTCTTCTGTCCTTTCTTTGATATAGCGTTTGGGCCTGTGCTCATTAACAAGTCCGATCCCGTGATCAATAAAATGTCCCCCAAAAACCAATTACTTGATGTTCAGGATTCTCACGAATGTAAAATGAATATAAATTGAATTACAAAAGCGGGTTTATATCTTTTAAATCTATTTGTGAGGATGGTGGAAGTTGACAGTTTGAAGAAGATGCATCTTCAACAACAAGATGAGCCAATCAAACAAAAATTTTAATATGTACATAATTATCCACAAAAAGTCTCGACAACCTGTATCATTTCCTTTGTGGTGCACGGCTTCACCAAATAACGGTTCATACCGCACTCCACGCCGGCATCATGATGTTCCTGTCTGACGTTACCAGAGAGACCAATAATGGGCACCATCTTGCTGCCCCTCTGCTTCTCCACTTGCCTAATTCTCCTAGTACACTCGTAACCATCCATCACAGGCATGGCTATATCCATAAAAATCAAATCAAGATCATTTTCAAGAAACTTTTCAAAACCCTCTGCACCATTACTGGCAACAAGACAATTACATTTAGCACCAAGCAACATGCGCACCAAAACACGTTGATTAATTTTATTATCCTCCACCACCAACACCAGTGGATTGCCCTGACACGCCTTCAAACTCATCTCTTCCGTCCTCGCGTTTTGTTTATTGTGCTCATCTTTTGCTCTCAGCCACTTATCCACGTCTTGCGTGGATGCCACTTTACATGGTATAGAAAAGGAGAAGGTGCTTCCCTCTCCAAGTTTGCTCGACAGCTTCATCTCTCCCTTCATGAGCGTGACGATGTTCTTGCCGATAAATAAACCTAGTCCACTGCCTCCATAATCGCTGCTCACTCGTTGAGTGGCTTGTGCGAATCGATCGAATATCAAATCGCTATCCTTACGGTCCACTCCTATGCCCGTATCCTTTACAGAAAAACACAGCTCCATCTCGCCGCCACCATTGATCGGAGCGGCGCTGCACTCCACAGTAATCCCGCCGTTGCTGGTGAATTTGATGGCATTGCTCACTAGATTGATCAGCACTTGGCTCAATCGATTGTAATCGCACATGACGTACAGATTGATGGGCATGTTATCCACCTCTATACAAGTATAGAGTCGTTTCTTGATGGCCTCTCCTTCAAACATTTGCACAATGTGATTCACCAGTGTTTGAGGGCTCATGACCTCTGGGTACAGAGTGACTTGATTGAATTCCAACTTGCTGAGCGTCAGCACGTCGTCCGTGATCACCTTTTGGTATTCGCTGCACGTGCGTATGGATTCGATGCAATTGTTCAGCGTGTTCGAGTCGTCTTTCGACAATTGCAATTGTGCAATGGTGGATTGCATCAAGTCACAATTACCCAACACGCCCTGCAATGGATTTCTAATCTCGTGACAGATGCGATCGATGAACTCTTCTTGTCTCCTCCTGTAATCTTGTTCTTGTTCTCTCATTCTTACTTCCCTGGTCAAATCCTCTGCTGCTTTGATTTGTGCTTGTAGATAACGAGAGTTATCGATGGAGATGGCCATTTGTGTGCTCAGAATGCTCAACACGTCCACTTGTTGGCTCTTGAAACAATCGGTGATCAAATCATTCTCCACGTATAGAATGGCCTTGATTTGATCCTTGTGAATCACCGGCATGCACAATATGCTCTTCATACACGTGCGCAGTACGTATGGATCTTGATGAGTTCTCGAGTCTTCTTTGGCATTGCTGACCACGATGGTGCGTTTGCTCCGTATCACTTGGTTCACGACGTCGACGCTTCCACGGCGCCAATTACATATGGGCGTGTTTAATTTGGTTTGTATGCACAGCGGCGATGCGACGTATTCTGCTTGAATCATTCCGTCCATGATGATGGCGCCCGTGCTGGCCCCTGCAGTCTCAATGATGAACTTGACAATGTTGCGCAACAGTCCGTCGGTGTCGATTGCACTGGAGATGATATTGGTGGCACGCAACACGTTTTCCAAATCAATGCTTGCAGTGGGACAATCAGTAAAGTTATTGATGGGAGAATGAACCATCCACTCTTCATTTGTCGATGATGATGATGATGATGATGATGGCGATGGCGATGACGTAGGAACGGTGTTGAAGAGATGATGAAACGTATTGGGGTATTGAACGTGACTCATGTAACTACACTTGTAATCGGCGCCCCATTCTTTATAAGCACACCTTGATTTGATCAAGAAATCGTCGCCCATGTTCTTTGCGCCCACTCCGTGCAAGTAAATACCGCATAGTTCCAGTGCGATGGCCTTTTCGTGAACGAATTTTTGTTTTTGTGATTCGGAGATGGCTCTATCGTATAGATGGAGTGCCTCTCTGTCCTTTTGCTCTACGTGCGCGGCTATTTCTGCCTTGACGATCAATAACTTGTTTAAAAAGTTATCGGAACAGTGTTGGTTCCATTCGTGCAATTTCTTCACCTTTTCGTATAACAGAGCCTTGATTCTTGTCACAAAGTCATCATCGTGGCCATCTCGATGATTTTGATCCAGCAATTTGAATATACGAACCAACACCAAACAATCGAACAAGCAAACGTAAACGTTGAGGAACATGACGCTTGCGTAGGGCTTTGTGGGCTCCCTATCTACTTTTTTATACAATTGCATCGCTAACTGATGCGCTCGTTCGCGATTCATCTTGCTGGACGTGATGGGTTCTTCTTGAAACAAGTGATCCATCATGACCTGTGCATAACCGCTTCCAGTGTTCTTGTTGTTTTGTACCGTAATGTCGAAACTGGTCGTGCTGTGACCGCCCCTCAACATTTTCAGCAGGTTGATGATTTGATTGGCCACGCTCTCCATGAGCGTGTTCTTTTGTTTGATGGCGAAGGAGCGACCCACCTCGCACTCTGCGATGGCGCTTTGAATGTCCTCTCCACAATAGAGTTGAAAGGGACATATGGCACTGTAGGCATAGGTGGCATACAGTAACTCTCCGCACTCCACTCCCATGGCACTAATCATCTTTGCTCTGCTCAGCACTTGATGCAATGGTTCGAACCAATGGCTCAGAAAATTATTCACGCTGTTCATGCTTCTTACTCTGGTCTGCATTTCGTTTGGAAAGACTTGTTCTGCTAGATATCGACTCAATCGACCACACTCCCATGCTTTGGTCATCTCTCCGATGGTATAGAGATGATTTCCATAGTAGGCAAGCACCACGCCAGTCTCTGCACATACTCCCTTCTCTAACATGATGTTCATGACCATGACGCACACCAGAGGGAATAAAACAGTGTCCGATAGGTAACTGCTCAGTAACACGCTCACTAGAATGTCGTACAGAGTGGATGTGTACTGGTCGTTGTTTGCTTTGATGATTTCCGAGAGATTGATTTTTCCATTCCTGCGAAGCGATTCCAACTTTGCGTCTAATTGTTGCCGTTCTTGATTATATCTTGATTCTACTAACTGCGGATCGTTCGTGTCGGGAATGTCAAAATCGAAATGCGAGAGCGCAATTCTTGCCACGCACAAGCTCTGTCCATACTTCATCAAAATGTTACATTGAGTGATGCGTATGTTGTACGCACATCCGATCTGCGTCTCGTTCTTTGCGTTTTTAATTAGCAACCCCACCAATCGATCCGATTCATCGTAATTGGCGACGCATACTTGGATTTGTGCGAGTTGATAGTTGAGATCGAACATGACGTCCAACTTCCACAAATCATTGGATTCGAGGTGTTTCATGCATTCTAGGCCTTTTATCGTGTAGCTATTTGCGACGGTATACGCGCCGCTTGTTAATGCTCTGGCTCCTGCTTTTAAATTTAACGACGCAACCTTGACATAGTGTGAATCTGGTTGACCTTTTTGGATTCCCTTGAAAAAGTGACGTGCTAAATCCAACAAGTCTCTTTCTTGATTCACTATTGTTGATTTGTTGGTGGAAATCGCAGTTGACCATTTATTGGCAATGTCAAAATGAACTGATATCCTTTCGTCCACGGTCATACGTGAATAAGTGGCCTCTCTCACTTTATCGTGAATGAACGATAGTTTGTTGTCGACTAGAACCAATATACCCGCATTGATGGCAGGTAATAATTGGTCCATCAAAGTTGATGGGTTGTAATGATTAACCACGCAGAATAAATCAAAATCAAGATGACTCTTCATACAACTCAATCGTGAAAGTATCGAATCGGTAACCGTCTGGCTGAATTGGTTGATACGATAGGACATGAGAGCAATTACATTTTCGCTTGCTGGTTGGTTCTTGATCTGATTGAGGTCCCACCTCCACGATTGTTGGCTACCGAATTCATCGACGCGTGTAATTAATCCTTCATCGTATAGAACTTTTAAAAAGGTCTTGAAGAAGAATGGATTTCCCTCTGTTTTCTTGTAGATCAAATTAGACAGCTGAACGATGGATTGAGGCGAGTGTTGAAGTGTATCCGATAACCATTCCAAAGTAATCTCAGGAGATAAAGGATCCAACTTGATGTGCGTGTGTTTTGGATGGATTTGTATCATTCTTTGGGCGGGATTGGTAGGGGATGAATCATCGTCTCTACATCCTACAACCAGCAGCATGTAACGATTGTAGTCTAAAATTGATTTGATTAATTCCACGCTCTCTTGGTCGCCCCATTGAAGGTCGTCCAAAAATAATGTCAAAGGACTCTCCGGCCTCGCAAACGCTTCGAAAAAATGTTGATAGGCTGCGTACAAACGATTTTTGTTCTCTTGTGGTTTCATTGTAGCAACCTGAGGAATGTCATGTCCAACAAGTACGGTGAGCTCTGGAATGAGCTCCACCAGCACTTGAATGTTATTTCCAATACACGAACGAAGGCGCTCCTTCCACATGCTGTCGTCTCCCGAAGTAATGGCTTGTTTGATTAAACTTTGACAAGCTCGAGTGATGGCGCCGAAAGCAATCATGTTTCGCTCCAACTGCTCGAATTTACCTAAATTGTTGGTGTTATACAATTGATGAATGCAACTTACCGATGGCAAAATAACCTCTCTTAAGTTGCACGTGCTTTTGCATCTCCTTGACCATTGAACTCTTTCCCATACCCGAGGGACCGGAGACTACCACCAATTCCGAATCTCCATTTAGTGTAGTTCTATTCAACAAGTCACACATTATGGTCAACTCCTTCTCGCGTCCAAATATTCGCTCTGGTATGGTGAAACGCTCAGGTCTGTCATGTTGGGCGATGACGAAATGTGGTATCGTCGTCCCATTAAGAGTATCTGCACACCTCTTTAAGTCATCGATTATTCCTTGACAACTTTGATATCGTTGAGTTGCATCCTTTTCTAATAATTTGTAAATAATCTCCGATACCACGCTTGGAACTGTAGACGGGAGGGGTGGTGGTCGGACTGCAATATGACTGTGAATCAACTCAACAAGGTCGCTACTCTCAAAAGGAAGATGACCTGTTATCAGTTGATAAAGCACTACTCCCTACAGGTTTTAACAATTTATAAATTGTGTGGTTCAAATTACCAAGCTATAAAAGTCCGTTCGAAAATCAATCGTCCTGTTAATTCGCCCTGTCTGCTCTATAAAAAGTTGGTTGAAATTAAATTTTGTATTAATACCTGGGCTGATGTAACCTGCTGTACCATACATTCTGCTTATAAGTATGGATGATTGTTCAACCTCCTCTTGCACTCTCGTTGCACAGCTAAAATCTGTTTGGAGGACTCTACCTTCCTTCGTTATTATCTAGTCTTGTTATAGCAATTAGAATGGTTGTTAAACTGACCATGGTGGATGGTTTTATGTTTTTATGAATCACGCCACTACGGTGGACGCATTGAATGCTTAGGGCACATTGAATTGCAACATTCAAGAACAAATCTATTTGATAACCTTCTTTTGGTATGAGCGAGTCTAAACTTGCTCCAATATAATCTTCCATGACGATATAACACGCGATTCTTTCTTCGTCAAACCGTTTCTCAATAAATTGTAGGTATTTTATCAAATGAATGCCCCCACTACTTGATATATGTCTTCCAAGTGTAAAATCTCTTCTCAGACACTCCACCTCTGAATTCTTCCCAAGTGTTCCGAGATGTGTTTTAATCTTTACGGGACGTCCATTATATATTGCTCTCAAAACACAACTCTTCTCGTCTGTAAATACCACCTCTATTGAGTTAAACTCTGGTACAAGCAACTCAACATGCGGCATTGTGCAAATTCTACTGTTTCAATTATTTGGTGTTGAGATTCGAAAATGGATGATAACCCTACCAAAAAAGAAATTTCAATCCAAAATTAAAGAACCGGAGAACGCCGTCGGGTCGTGATGAAACTGCGGTTGATGCATCACGTTACTATTAAAAACAGAAAGTTCTAGAGAGGCAGAGACTACATAGAAACAAGAACAGACCGCAATCACTTTTTTGTACGGTTAGGAGAATGCAACAAAACAGGATCTGGACTCTCATGAGGATACAACTCTCAAGAGGACGTGGTGGGAATTGATGGCTACAATAATCCTGCCAGGTACAAAAGCACCCCACATAAATTAAAAGACACATTCGACCGGATTAAGCAATTTTGAGAGCAACGAGAAGCATGTATTCACGAATGATCTCACATTTGAAGATGCTAAAACTGATGATATTTTAGATGACCATAAATGGTACAGAGATTTATTTGTCAAAACCATCTTCGCTGGAACTTCTCCCATCGTTGAGGTCATTCGTAGTGCTGGAGGCCTTGGGATCGAGAGCACCGTCATTTCACACTTTATAAGCATCAAAGAAAGCACTGGAACATGACTACGCCAAATGGGTATAGTTTGGTGGGAGGCAGGGTATCTGTACAGGATTTTGACTATGCACAAGACAGCAAATGTTTTGACCTCGTGGATATTGGCTTATGTTACTTGGATGGTCCATGTGAAAACGAAAGTGATTCAATTTGCGTGTTGGGAAAGTGAAAGTTGATCAAAGACATCTTGGCTGTGCGAGATCGGAAGATGTGTATATTTGAGTCGATAAAGACAACGTTCGCATCCTTGGTAATAACTCAACTCTGTCGTCCCAATACTACATTTAGAGAGAGTTGATTTCTCTCTTGATGGGCGTGCTGGTTATCAAGTTAATAAGAAGTGCAGTGGACGAATAGAGAGTGGAGCGGAGGGAGATAGAACATAACCTTTATCTAAGAGGTAATAGATCATAGAACTATTAAGAATGTTACTATAAAGTAATATACCAACCAGTCATACACCTTAAAATGTTTATGAACGAACTGTTAATGTTGAGATGATTAGATCCTTTAAATAATTTATTTATGGATGTGTGACGCCATCCTATTTGGTGTGACATGCGACGCATCGTGAAGTCTTAACCACCGCTCAACTTCTTCGCGATGAAACTGAGAGCGCTTCTAAAATATCCCTCCTTGTTATTTCGCCTTCTTTCCTCTGTTACCATATGGGGCCTGTTTCGTGGCATCACCGCCTCCAACTCTGCGATCCTCTGGTCCTTTTGTCTAATGATGTTCCTCATGATTGCTGCTTCGCGTTCCTTCTGTCTAATAGTGTCCTTCAAGACTCTTGCCTCCATCTCCGTTTTCCTGTAGAGAGCCACTCCAGGATTTTCTATTTGAGGATTGGCCAGAACATACATTATCTGCATGACTGTGAACAAATTCTCCGAAGGCTCAAAGACTTGTCCATGAGTAGGGCTCTCTGTGAATGTCCCTATCTGTAAGACCTCGGTGACTCCAACGAAAACAGCCTCAACCGTCACGTTGTGTATCATGAGGAACATACAGTGGAGGCCATCTGTTAGAAGAGCATGGCAGGGAGGGAATTTCTCTTCAGGTTCCTCGTAGGACTGGTTGGTCCAGTTCACAGCCATCAACTCGGCGACGGCTTGGGCAAGGTACTTCCTCTTGTCGAAGACTGACTTGCACTCGACGAAGAACAATATTGGGTGAGGACTGTTGATAGACCATTTGCATTGAGGGTTGGTCGAGATGTCCAACTTACCATGGCCGTAGAATTTGTCCTTGCAGGCAATTACAGTTTCGTTGTAATATCTTAATCCTTGGTAGTGCTCGTCCAACAATGATTTGAATTGATCACTAAGTACTGTACAAAAGTACTTGTGCTGGCTTTCTTGACCCGATTGTGATCCGTGATGGTAAAGACCCTTTTTGTTGAGGGCACCGTACTGGTCTATTATGGCATTGCAGCCCTCCTCAATTTTCTTGTCGTCGAGTTCTCCGTGAGTCATGATGCGAGAGGGATCGCTTAATGACATGTTGAACAGCTCATGCGAAACCAGGTGGACATTAATATCTCTGTACTTGAGGTCAAAGCTTGTCCAACTGTTGAATGGCTTTGAATTTCTGTACATGGGTGCTTTGAAGCCATCAATCAAATTTTGTTCCCTACAATTTATAACGCGAGTCTAAAGAGTCAAACTTTGATAGAATTAAATAGTTACCAAATACGATACCAAGTCAGGATGGTATTGTGTCACGCCTGTACCAATACCATAGTGGTATGGTTCATTCGCCTTCGATACTTGGCCTCCGTATGACTTTATTCGCTTCATGAGCTTTAACCTGCTTGGAACATCTTTCGCGACATGAAAGACAAGGCCGTCTAGTGAGTTCTCGACCTCATCTAGGTCCTCAAACATTTTGTTTATCCTGTCCCATTTGCTTTCATAAGTTTTTAAGTTATGTGATATCGATATAATTGGCTCAGTCTTCTTTGGTGATGGAGACAACACCCCACTTGTATCTAGTGAGATATTGATTCTACTTTTCTGTAGAGGTGTTGATGGATTCTTTCTTGTTTGAGCGTTTAAAATTGGTGAAGATGCTACTAGAGTTCTTGAAGGTATTTTGTTTGAAGGCAACCAGAGCAACAGCACAACCCATGTATTCAAAGTTGACTCGACGGCTTTTCAACCCCAAATTTTGGCGCTAACGTTGCGAACGAAGGCTTTTGATAAAGTTGACTCAACCTTGTTAGAGAGGAAAAAACACGTGTGAAGCATGCCACACAGGAGCCGGTTGAACAGAATTAAATAAACATCAAATTTTTATACATTTACAGTCATATTATATACCGCGCAACTTGAATAGAAATATCACAAAACATTCATTATGTTCAGAAGAGACATACAAAATGCTTCTGGTCTTTGTTAACTTGAGGTCCCCACCTTTCTCAGGATAATATGTGCGCTTTCCGCTCATCATTCCCTCAGTACTTGCATAAACAATAAAAGTACATGCTGTAACATGTCAAAATTTGGATCATCTTCCGAAAGTCTCTTTATTATTGTCCAAGTATCCTTTTTTTTGTTGTCTCGATATAGTGACGTAAACTGTTTGTTCTTGTTGGCAATGAATGAAACAATTTGAGTGCGGAGACTTTTTGATTGAACTTGAACGTCAAGCACCGGGCTGCTTCACCCTGAAAATCTTCTTCATAATATTTGGTTTCATTCAAAAAGTCTTGGTGACCGACGTGTTGTTGGTATTGATGCTGCAGTGCTTCTGGTTGAGGGCCAACGGCATTCATGCGCTGCGCAGCCCGCTGTCGCAAAACTCTATATCGCTCCCTGTCCTCTCTTCGAACTTCAGGTTTGCTTGTGGGATTAACCATGTTCACACAGTTTCTGTTGTTTTACGAAGTTGTTTTATCACCAATTAGAGTATCACCCTCTCAATGGCACGCTGATTGAACCTATCAGCACACTAAAAAGAAGAAAGACATACAACCCAAACCTTCACTTGCAGCACGCTAGCCTACCTGACCAGCACATTGTCAAGATTCAGTGTTGAGTTTTCTGCATGGATGCATGATTTTTGGTTGAGTAATATAATTACAAAGAAGTTTTTACATAAGATTGTTTATTGATTATGCATCTGCCCACTGAAAAGCACATCCAACTAACTTTACACTCTTTACGGAGTAGGTAAAAGAAGCCTCAAGCATGCTTGTGTCACAATTGTAAGAGAGCACAATGTCATCAAGACTAAATCGGTACCAGTCGCTCGGTCGTCCATTCGCGTACTTCTCCTCAAAATCAAACTTGTTCCAACCCTTAGGGGCCACAGGTACATTGGCAACATTATCACCAATAAATCGAACGTGAACAAAATTGTCCTGGTCGTTGTTTCCTCCTTTCTCCCTTGTCCTTCTCAAACGTTTACTATAGCGTACTGTATTGGGTGTCATCATGGCAAACCATTCATTAATGTATTCCCTCTTCACAATGCCTAGTTTGAACTGCTTCGCCCTTCTTGTAACGTCCCCGTGAACCATTCTTGTTTGAACATGAAGTAACATCTCAAGTAACCATGACCAGCCCTCTTTTCTTCTTACTGCGTCTAGTAAATTTTCAAGTTGCTTCAATTCAATGTCGACCATGTATGTACCGAGCACTTTGTCAAATCGGACCAATGAATCTATTATTGCAATAGATGATTTGGCAGGATCATCAATTTCGACAGGCCCCTACGCAGTGTATAATGTAGAGGGAATGTGTAAAGCTTCTTCCTCGTTGACTTCATCAACCATAAATTGATCCTCCTCATCTATTATTGTGGGTGGTGGTGGTATATATGACGGGAGTATTGACGGTACAATCATGCTGGTTATTTGATAGTGTTGTGGATTTGACCCTTCAGCATTTGTGTTGGTGAAAGGAAAGTTGTTTGTCGAAAAAGTGTAGAATGATTGCATGGTGGTCTTTGCTCTGATAAAGTGCTACATCGTTGGGGTGAAATTTTCTTTTTTATTGTAAAAAAACCGTCGAGGTATCCAGCGGAGGTTGGTTTTACAAATTAAGAACTTTACACATGTGTAATTAATAATAGATCATTGCGATCATGATATTATATTGCTATCATAAATGTTCAGGATTGTTTTACAAATTAAGAACTTTACACAGAGTTTATTACATACGTGCTGGGGTGCTGCTTGAAGTAACAGTTCTATTTATAAGTGTCGACTTTATTTTTATAATTTTATGTTGGGGACTTGTTCTGTGGAAGCGATTTGGTGTTGCTCTGTATGAAACGAACCCTTTTGACAAGGACTGTTGACATTTCGACTTCGATTAGAAGAGCACTTCGCACATCACTTATCAAACCAGATTTTAAGAATGTGCAGTACCATACCAAGACCTCAAGCCTTTATGAAACGAAGCCACCGAGTAATGTTTTTGTACTTTGACAACTAATAACGAGATACAGTGCTTAAGGAGGCCAACATTGAAGGGTTACAGGAAGTGCAGAGGAAGCCAGGTAAGAATCCAGAAGCACTCAATCTAATCATTCAAACTGAAGAACTGGACAAAAAACAATTAGCTGCAGATGATGATGTTTTCACTGAGGATAGCAAAATTAGTCCCGATCCTAACGAATTGAGTGAGAGCAATTCTACGGACCACGGAGTCTTTTCCGAAGATGTTTCAACCGAAATCAAGAGCGATCCTGCCAAAGGCGCTCATGGTAACAAACTCATTTTCACACGTAACTAATACATTGTCAGTTGGTCCGTATGATGAGGACACGCTTGTGGAAAAGATTGTCAAGGCCAATTTCCCCAATGGAGAGGAAAGAGATGAGGATTTGTTGTTATTGAAGAAGAACAGAGTCCGCACCCTCAAACAATGGCAATCACTCAGCGCCAATGACAAGAAGGACATGGGTACCCCAAAAATGTTAGAAAAGGTCCTCGACGCCGCAGCAGGTAAGTACGACATTAACAAGTTTTTAATACTTTAAAGCCGACACACAGTTAATGTTCGGTAAAGTAGATGCCGCACTTAATTTTTTCGAAAGCAACATCGGAAAGAAAGAGCAATCCGTAAGGACACATTGCTGACAAGACTAAACTTTTAGTTGGTGACTTCATTTGGTTACAAATTCCCACTGATTAACAGATCGGACTCGATTAAAAGAATGTTGATGGTCACGAGTGAAACGATCACCGCGCTGACCAACCAAACGGTGACTGCAGACAAACAACTACCCCTGATGCACGCGTCTGCTGGTCCTGGAACTGGCAAAAGCAGACTCTTACAGGATGCCATACCACAAATGATCGAAATGTGCGAAGCAGATGCCTCAGCAAACCCAGATACGCTTAACTATTTGAAGGGATGCGTTCAAGTCCTAACATCGTTTGGAAATGGGAATGATTTGAAGCCTGACGAAGTGCTAGACCAAACATCTCTAAGTATTAGAATGCTGTACAAGTACTTCAAAGTATCGGCTAACCTCCCCCATTTTAGAGAAAATGTGATCAAGGCTTTTGGCACTTTACCAACTGTAGATCAGGCCGTCACGATTATAGCATCGCATCACCGCAAGATGAACAAGATGGATGACAACAACACCATCCTGATGTACTTGGCTATTGACGAGTACAACAAATTAGGAGAAGATTTAAATAAAGTATTCATGAGCGTGTCTGGTTACTTGATTCCGCACAATGGCGTGATCGTATTGCCAGTATTTGGTGGCACCAGCATCAAAAACATGGACAAGACATTTTCCAGGTCCACGCGTAAGGGATATCAATTGATGGGATCGATGTTTTCGGTCAATGATTTGTATCGTCTCACGCAGAAGCTTTGCGAGATGGATCGTTACAAGTTCCTCCACGGATGGGATCAATCGCGCAAGTTTTTGCAACTAGTCCAAGAAGCCACCCTTCCTCGCGTGTATGAAATTCTTATACAGGGTGTAGAAGCAAACATTGATAAAGGGAACCTGATTGATTGCCTCAACAATCCCAAAAAGCTAGCAGACATTTCCAACAAAATAGACCAAGAATACTCCCAGAGAACGAACATCCCGGATGCCTTGTTACCTCTGCTCAAGGAAGCGGTGATTGCATGCTTTCTCGACGACAAGCTGACTCGAGATCAAAAAAACAGATTTAACGCTCTTGTTGAATTGGGAATTTCGCAGATAAGCGATCGCGATCGGTTGGTCACGCCGGGTCCTCTCTTGTCCCTTTCACTTCAACATTTCACGCTCGAGGGGGAACAGTGGGCCAAAGATATGCAACAACTGTTAAACATGAAAGTGGAAAAAGGAGAGCAATTGGAGGAATACCACCTCAAGTACTTGGTGCTCGCCAACAATCTCAGATGCGAACAGGGATTGAAAGAGCAGGCTCTCATCGATGTTTTCCGTGGATGTAAAACCATCATGAACAAGGACGTTACGATCAAGCTCGAAACCATGAGTTACATTCAACAATCGAACCAAACAAGAACTAAGTCTGGACAAGCACAACGGATGGAGGACAACGGGGTTGTTGTTCAGCCAATGAACAAGATGATACGTAACGGTTCAGGGGCTAGCGCAGCATATGGACATGGATTTTACAACACAAAATCGAATCCTCTTATCGTTTATATCCAACATAAACTTCGAGAATCGGATGCCAAGAGTAAAGATTTAAGATTAGCGAGTCGCAAAGACGTCGATCATGAAAAGGTGAAAGCATTGGAAGGACTCGACATTAAGATGGTGTTGGGAGACAATGTAAATTGCCGTAGTGTGTTTGTGTATTTCTCGCTACATCGGCCAAAAGATGATTTTGAGCCAAAAAGCGACGAGTTGTTGTTCAGTCGATCAGAGTTTAAAGAACATTTTGGAGGTCCGATCAGCGAAATGTTCGAGTGGCACTATAGTAAGTAGTCGAGTTGTTTTTTTTAATAACATCACAGCCACTTCCAGTGAGGTTTTTGGTCAACACAGACAGTGAGGCGATGGTCATGAATATT